>JAQQSK010015851.1:0-10634 GCA_028658325.1 Potorous gilbertii
CAAGTTTATTTTCTCTGGATGCTTTCTTTAGCTGCTATATTCAAAACATGATTTAATTAATTAATTCACCTTTGGTAAATGACTTTCCTTGCTTGACTAACAAATGTGCCACTTAGAAAATTACTTTTGTTGCAGCCTAATTTTTCATTTTTATTTTTTGTCAATAAATTCTGTTATAAGATATCTGTTTTAATTTTCTAATTTTTTGACTTTGCTTTCCTATAATTTGAGAATATTTTGATGAATGCTTAGTCGGATCACTTCGATGTATTTGGAATTCTTTAAGCCTAGCTACGTTGTCATTATGTAGCAAACAGCGATGCTTAGAATCTAAGTGGATAACCAAATGAACTACACTCCTCTGAGCCTAAAAGCACAACAGTGGAAGTCCACCTTTGACATGATGTATATTCACTGGTAATTGGTAATAAAAAATAAAATGAAGTGTTGTGGCACTTGAAATACCGTTTATAGCAGTGTTCTAACTATGTTGCTGTGATTTGTAGCATGCTCAGTCAGGAGTAGCGTGAAGCCACATAAGGTCTTTGTCAAAACCATTCAACTTTGCCACTGTAACACAAAAACAGTCCTAGATAATAAGTAAATGAACCAGCCTGGCTTCATTCCAATAAAACTTTATTTGTGAACTCTGAAATCTGAATTTCATTTAATTTTCGCGTGTCATAAAATATTACTCTTCTGATTTTTTTTCTAACCATTAAAAGTATAAAAACAATTCTTAGCTTTTAGATAATACAAAATCAGGTGGCAGCCCGCAGGCCGCAGTTTGCTGACCTCTGGCCCAGAGGTTTTTCTGACTATGCTTTCCTGTTTCCAACCTCTAACTCCAGTCCAGAATATTACCTTGAATCTTTTTTTTTTTAAATTTCTGAAAAAACAAGATCTTTCCCTGTTCGGCCTTCAGACCTACCTCCTCCTGACTTTTTGGTCCTAATTGCTTGTCAACTCAGTTAGCAGTTTCCCTAGAAATCCTGTTATTACTATCTCCCCAGAACCTTTACTCTTTGTCTTTTTTTTTTTTTTTACTGTTTGTTTAATTCAGCCCTTTCATTATTTCCTTTTATTCTCCCCCCCCTCCCCCCTCCACCGTAAGGCTTTACTCTCTAAAGATTTTGAGTAATTTCTCCCTGAAACATTTCCTCCTAATTCCTCTCTCCTAGTCTTTTCCTGATTTCTTGTTGAATTTAATATATTTCTGTAGGAAACGTGTGTGTATGTGTGTGTTTAACTTCTTTGTTTGGTTCAGGTAAAAGTAAAGTTTATTTGTAGCCTGTGCCTCCCACTCTTTCCACATTTGTATAGTTCTGGTAATGTGAAATAAGTTCCATCTTCTTCCTCTATCTTTCTTCCCTAACATATTTCGTTTTCCTTCTCTTTTCCTTATTCTCTTAAGATTATCAAGCTATGACAGAACTGCTCCTTTGTCAATATGAACAGGCAGTTTGCAGAGGAAATAATTAAAGCTATCTTTGGTCATATGAAGAAATGCTCTAAATCAGTATTGATTACAGAAATCTAAATCAAAACAACTCTGAGGTACCATGTCACACCTATCAGATTTGTTAACATGACAAAACTGGAAAATGATAAAAGTTGGAGAAGATGTGGGAAAATTGGAACACTAATGCATTGTTGGTGGAGTTGAACTGATACAACCATTTTGGAGAGTAATTTGGAACTATGCCCAAAGGGCTATAAGACTGTGCATACCTTTGACCCAGTAATATCACTCCTAAGTCTGTATCCCAAAGAGATCATAAAAATGGGAAAAGGTTCCGCATGTACAAAAATATTTATAGCAAATCTTTTTGTGGTGGCCAAGAACTGAAAATCGAGGGAATGTCCATCAATTGGGGAATGGCTGAACAAATTGTGGTATATAAATATAATGGAATACTATTGTGCTATAAGAAATGAAGAACAGGCAGACTTAAGAAAAACCTGGAAAGACTTATATGAACCGATTCAGAGTGAAGTGAGAAGAACCAGTAGAACACTGTACACAGTAACAGTTATAGTGTGCAATGACTGACTTTGTTAGACTTAGCTCTTCTCAGCAATGCAAGGTTCTAGTAAATTGCAAAAGACTCACGATAGAAAATGCCATCCACGTCCTGAGAAAGAGCTTTGGAGTCTGAATGTAGGTGGAAGCATGATATGTGTTCTCTTTTTCTTTTGTTATTTTGTTTCTTCTTTCTCATGGTTCCTCCCATTAGTAACTGCTCCTTTGTCATCTGCCTTATTTTCTCCCTTTTATGACTCTTGAAGATATTAGGATACTGAGTGGTTCTTTTTTTTTTCCTCCCTCATTAGACTGTAATACATTATATTTCAAAGAATCTACTCAGCATTAGTCTCTTGTACAGGAATGCTTGAAAATCTATTTCATTAAAGATTAATTTTTGCCCCTTTAAGATGACACTCTTTTCCCAGATCAGTTATTCTTTGTTGTAAGCCTTTATCTTTGGCCTTCTAGAAAACCTTATTCCAAGCTTTCCATTTCTTTATAATGGCACCTGTCAGGTCTTCGTGTGATCCTGACTGTGGTTCCTTGGTACTTGCACTGTTTCTTTCTTGGCTGCTTATGGGTTTTTTTCCCCTTTGATTTAGAAGCTCTGGACTTCGGATATGATGTCTCTGGATGTCTCTGTTCGTTTTGGATTTTCTCTTAGGACATAACCAGTGGGTTTGTTCTGTTTTCTCTCATTTCTCTGTTTTATTAGGACTGGACTGTTTTTAGTCATGACTTCTTGAAATATGGTATATAGGCTTTTTTATAATAGAAGTTTTCTGGTAGTCTCATGATATTTAAAATTATTTCTCCTTTGTCCATTTTCCAGGTCAGTTATTTTTTTTATAAGAGATAACTTGCATCTTCTGCTATTTTTTTTGTCTTACAATTTTGTTCTAGTATTCCTTGGTATCTCGTGGAATCACAAACCCTCTCTGGCCCAGTCTAATTGCTGTGGTTTTTCTCCTTCCTCTTAACTTGGCTATCTTGAGGAAAGTCCCCACTCTTTCCTCTGTCCCACCAGTTCATCTCAGATTCTATATCTTTGTCTCCTTTGTTGTTTGTCTTAAATGCAATTTTCTAAAATAAATCTTTCTTGCTCATTAATACTGGTTTACTTGGCTTCAGCCCACTTTGGTGTTCCCAGTTTTGCTCCAAAAATTCAAACTCTCTTGGCTAAAAATATTTAGACTACCTAAGATCTCTCATGTATATTTTATGACATAAACCTCTAGTTGCTTCTTTATAGAGGTCTCACCTCAATAATTATTTTGGGGGATGGAGTTGTTTTGCATACTTCTATCTTCCCCTGACATCTTACTTGTTATATGTATTTCTGTTTTATTAGGAAGCATATAAAATTCAATCACACATGCCTACTTGCTAGAACCTCAAACCACTCTGGGAGGCCTTATCTGAATAGTTAGTATACCGTCATCAAGATTCAAGGTGTGAACACAGTGAACTGGAATAAACATTAATTAAAAGCACTCCCTGATGTGACAGCAACATTTGTTTCTCTTTCTCCCTCTCTTCCCTCCTCCCCCTCCTTCTAAGTTTCATCTCCCTTTTGGCTGGATTAACTTTTTCTGCTCTTGTACTGTTAATGACAGCCCTAAGGCAATGCTGCTTCATTTAGATTGTGCCTCCTGTAGGCTTCTCTGACTTTTTTGTTACTGTTCCTCTTCCCTTGTTCTCCTTTTTACTCTTGCTGTTCCATTTGTTCTCTTTCCATTTTCTTTCGTTTCTCCTTTATGGTCCTTCAATTTCAATTTCCTGTTTTCTCCTCCCCTCGATGGAGGCGATGTGGTAAGTAGTAGACAGAAAGCCAGCCTCAAAGCTAGAAAAATCTTGATTCAGGTCCTGGCTGTGTGACTTATCCTGTATTCTAGGCAACTCCCTAAGACAATTGCAGAGGTGGTGATAGAAGGGAGTTTACTCATCTGGGAGTTCTCTGTCAGCAAAATCACAGATCTTATCCCTTTTCTAAGTTTTTGGAGATTTGTGGAAGAATGGTGGGGTGAGTGTTAAGCCAGGGGACTTGAGGCCATTTGCCTAATAATTCCTATCCTACAGGGTGTCACAGGACAGTGTGGTATAGTGGAAAGAGTGCTGGATTTCAAGTCAGGAGCCCTTGATTTGTGTGACCTTGGGCAAGTGCCTTAACCTCCTTGGGCATTAGTTGCCTCAACTGTGAAATGGAGAAGATGAACTAGATATCCAAGGTTCCTTTTGTTTTATGACAAGACTACATGGTGTATTAATGGGAACATAGTCTGGCATGAGATGTAGAATTCTGGATTCCATTGTAGTCACTTGGGCAAGGTGAAGAAATCAGTGAGACCCACAGGAGAGTGGAACTGATAAAGTGTTTGTACATGTTCAAGCCCAAGCCTGGAAAGAGGAACCACTTGTGGTAAAACATTGTGGTCAGAGAAAAATCCTGTCATCCTTGTTATGACACCCTTCCAAGCTAAATTTAGCATACTGCATCCTTGTCAGAGACTCTCGTAGAAAGCGATACAACTCTGTGAAAGGCCTGAGCACTTGCTTCTTGTACTTGTAGCATTTGTCTGGGGGCATGAAATGAATCTTGTGATTCCAGTTGTTTTGTGTCTCTGCTTCTCTTCCATCCCTCGACACTTCATCTTCCTCCTAATTGGCTACAAGTTATTAGGAGAGGTTGGTCTTTTGTCTGAGTTTGGGGCACTTTTCTCGATTTTGGTGACTTCCAAATTGTTTACCTGTTAGACAGCTAGGATTTCTAATGTGGCTCACTGAAGCATGCCAAGAAGTCGTTGTAGTTGATTGACATGTGAAGGTAAAGTACAAAATGTCATTAAAAAATTTCCACAAAATTCCCATATTCCCACTTGTTGGTCTATATAGCAATAAAATTCATTTATCAGCAGTTATAAAAATATGATGAATGTTTGATGCTATCCCATTGCTGATCATATTTGAAGAAGATGCACTCAATCTCATAGGGTCCAGAGGTAGAAGGGATCTTTGATGTGGTCTAATCCAACCCTGTCTACCCTCCATTTCTACAGTTAAGGCCCAAAGAAGTTCAGTGACTTTCCCAAGGTCACATAGCTAGTCACTGTGGAAGAGCCAGTCTTTGAATTCATTTCCCAAGATCATCACTCTCTCCACTCTCTCCACTGTGCCATGCTATTGTCATTGTAGCTTTTCTGGCCTCCTACACATACAGAACAAAAGGCCCGGTCTGTGCTAGGTTGGTCTTGAGGGGAAGAATGTAGATAGTTGAGGAAGACATAGAGTCATGGAGAGGATGGGGTTGGGGGAGTGGGAGTGGATGCCACGTGTACTGAACCAGACATGGAGAAGGGCGAGGGGTCTTCCAGCATAGGTTAGAGGTGCTATAACAATGATTCCTCTTAGATAGGGTTTGTTAGTGAACAAGACTGAGGAAAGACCTCGCTCAGTGTAGCCAGAATGGGCTAGTGCGTCTTGTTGTAGCCTTTGGAGCTCTGATGACCTTCTCCAGGTTTAGAAATAGCTGCTTCTGTACTGCTTGCTCATTTTACTTTCAAAGTTCAGCATTTATTTTTTAAACAAATATTCATCTTTCCAGAGGTTTCTCTAGTTTTTATTTTAGGAACTATTTAAGTTTCAGAAATCCCTACCATCCCTACCATCCATCCCCACCTCCAAGAAACTCCTAGGTTTAGTGTGACTATTGGTGGGGCAATAACTATTTGAACCATAGTTTATATCCCCACCTTAAAAGTCATTATTTTCTAGATATACCAGAGACATATAAAGCGGGTAGTAGAAGCATTTAATTATGACATGAAACAGCAAAAGAAATGAATTGAGCACTGACGCATTCTCTGCCTCCATACGTGGAGATGTGCAAATCTGGAGACATGCAAATCCCGTACTTCCATGGAAGGTATAGTTTAATTCCCCTTCAATCCTTCCCCCCCCCCCCCAGCCCCCAAATGATGGGAAGACACTCTCCCTTTGCACTCACAGTCTTGAGGGGGAGGAGGATGTGCAGCGTGATCTGCTTGTCTTGCCTTGGCTTTGTAGTTATGCCACCATGGTCCATTGATAAATGTTTATTAAAGTGCCCGCTATGTGCGCCAGATTAAGCCTCAGGAATACAAAGAGAGGTAAAGATAGCCCCCCCCTCAGGGGATTTACAGACTAATGGGGAAAGCAGCATGTAAATAACTGAGGTTCAATCTTATGTAATCAATAGAGGGAATGCATTTGCATTAAGGGGGACCAGGAAAGACTTCTTGCAGAAGGTGGGATTTTAGCTGGGACTTGAAGGAACTCCAAGGAGGCCAGTGTCCCTAGCTTGCCGAAGACTACCTGGTGGGGGTGGGGTAAGGTTTGGTTCGTTGTTGTGCTTTGTTCTCGAAGAGGACCAAAATGAGATCACCATGATAGAGTGATGTTTCAGTATGTCTGACTGTGGCTGCTCAGCCCAATACCAGCTCAGAGTGCTCTACCACAGATTGGGCACAGATAGTCCGTGTGAATATTTGGGGTGGCTACTCCAAATCTGCGCATTCTATGTTTCTTTTGTAGGGGTGAAGTTTAGGAAGACTGGAAAGGCAGGGGCTAATCCAGGACGCACTTAGTTTTAAAATATTAAAAATGTAAAGCAAATGGGCAGTTTTTGCATGTTCATAAGTCCCATTACATCACTTTCTAGGGATATGGAAAGGTACACTAGGAGATGTACAGCTTCTAAAATAAATTTGTGCAAGTTCCATGTCACAGCTCAGGTAAAACAAATAAACAGCAACTTCCTTATGTGAAAGTTCTATCCACTGACTGAACCCCATGATGAAGGCAGCCCAGTCATGGTGAAAGTGAGAAACCCCAAACAAATGGCCTCAATCTTTCATTGCAGGAAAAAGCGGGGAGAACTAGCCCCTTTTTATTTGTTTGAAACATGAGAGCTCTTGTAGGACGTTAGAAAATCGGTACTACTCACTATTTTGCATGATTTGCATGATATGGTGAGCTGTTTGTTCGTGAAATGCCGTTTTGGTACAATTTTGATCAGGGATCTTAAAACAGGAGAAAGTTAATCACTTGTCCTTGAAAGTATTTATTTCAGATTTCTGGATGAATTCTCAAGTAGATAGTAATATGACAGTCCTGAAAGGTAACCTGGCCATTTGTGCCACCAATATATGTGGCAAATGGTCTTTTGCTGTGTCATGTATATCTTATGTGGGTATGGCAAATGTTCAAGACAATATATTGGCCATGAAGGCTAACCTTTGATGGACATGAAAAGAATTTTCTTTATTCCCTCATTTTGACATTTAATCATACTACACATATGCAGTAATTTAACATATAATAGTATGAGTCTGAGTCTACCCGCCCCCCCCCCAAAATAATATCATTAAAGTCATGAGAGATATCACAGCACAGTGGGTAAAGACCAGCCCTCATATTTGGAAAGAAAATGTCTCACCACTAACACATACTAGATTTGTGACCCTGGACAGCTCTCTTAACCTCTCAGTGCTCCAGAAATTTAATCTGGATTAAGCTTTGAATTTACGAGTAAATTGCAGAGAATGTGTCAGTATGCATGGGTATGCAGTGAAATCACACATCTAACCAGAACCAACATTGAACAGTTACATACTGTTGTGTGCCTTGTTCTCTCTGTGTGCGTGTGTGTCTTTGTCTTCCCAGTCACACTAGAAGCTTCCAGATGGCCAGAACTGTTTCATATTATGCAGATAGACTCAGTGGAGTCATGGAAGTGCTGGGGTCACATGACCTCTGATCCATCCTTTCTTTGAGGCACTGGGAAAGTCATTTCACATCTCTGGAGGCTCTGGGAAAATCTCTAGGACACTAAGTGTTGGACCTGTTGCTGATCTCCATCATTAGAGGGAATTTACTTATACTAATGAAATCATGGGTGTGTTTGGAAAAAAAAGTCCCCCTGGAACACAGCACAGTGCACATCCTCTCATTAAAACCTGAATGAATGAATGAATGAATGACGGAAAATAAAATTCTACTAAGTCCTGTCCCATCCCTCCACCCAAAGTTATGAAGTTTATTTTACCAGATCATTTAGAAAAGATACAATATGAAAACTGAATTTACAATTTAAGTGAACTATTTTGATTTTGCTAAAAGGCATTATATCACAGCCAAAAAGCAATTTGGGACTGTGGAGCTGCAGTCTTAATCACCTCATAGAACTTTGCTTAGTGTCTTTTGAGAGATTATAGAGTACAAAAGAGAGGCCATGGCATTGGAAAAGGGAAGATACTATTCCACAGTTTTAAAAAGTAGAACAGAATGAAATCTGCTAACTACAAGTCCCTGTAGTTCAATTCCTGGCAAAATTCTAGACTGTATTATGAGAAGAATGCTTAGTGAAACATCTAGCAAAGAAAGTAGTGATCATAAAGAGCTACAGTGGCTTCAAGATCCAATCATAGTGGACTACCCTTATTTCCCATTTTTGACAAGGTTATTAAAACTAGAGACACCTTACTGTAACATAGTATTTTGTTCTGCCAAATCAGATTTAACTATTCCCTTTCCATCAGCAACAACTCTCATTGATTTCAACTCGATGAGCCATCATGCCAGGATGAGATGATCATCTGAAATCAATCCCCACAATTGTGACTCTAGACAGCAAGTCCTCAAGCGAAGGAAAATTGGAGCTCCTGAGGATTAACAGGCGTCTAGAAGGGTGTGAAGATATGGAACCAATAAGGAGATTTCATGGCAAATGGGAAAGTCAACAAGTCATAACAAGCATTTAGTAAACATTTACTGTGTGCCAAACACTGTGCTAAGAAAAGATGATTGGAGAAAAAAAAGATCATTGGGAGGATACTTGTATCATGAATTGCTATTTGTCAGAGACGCAACAGAAAAGAGGGGTGAAGGAGAAAGATACACAAGGCAATAACAAATTAGTTAGAAGAGGGAACAGACTCAGTATTTTAGAAGCTTTAGTTTCGTGAGGAACACAAAAAAGGTAAAGAAGGAATTTATGAGTATATGGATCATGAAGCAAAGGAGTCAGTCACCAGTCAACCATCATTGATTGAGTGACTGCTGTGTGCTAGGCACTGTGCTAAGCCCTGGGGATAGAAAGAATGGCAAGAGACCAGTTGCTGCCTTCAAGCAGATCACATGGACTCATTTCAGTTTTAAAAAATAAAAGTTTAGAATAGACAGAAATATAAGAGAATAAGGTAAAGAAAGCCGTTTTAGAAAAAAAATGTACAAGTGAAAGAAATTGGAGGGGAGAAGAGGAGTGAGAATTTTAAATTAAGCATTTAACTGAGAAGGGGAAAAGGAAGGAGAAGAATTAAGTAATGAAGTAAAAGGAAAAAAGAAAAAATCTCTAAGTCAAATAAAACTCTAAAACTAGATTGAGGGTTAACAAAATGGGGGGAGGGATGTTGAGGATGAGGGGAAGAATGCCTGTGGGAACAAGGTTGCCGTATAGTAAATAGAGCAAAACTAATAGTAATTGTAGACACAGTACTAATTTAGAGGAAGGGGAATGCACGCATGAGTCTACACACATCCAGAACCCACAGCACACATAACACACACACCCTAATTCAGAAAAAAAGAAATGCTAAAGATACAAATGGAGGAAAATATAAACCTAACTCATAAATTTAAATGTAAATGAATTTTAAAAATCTAATGAAATGAGAATGACAGATTGGTTAAGAAAATAAAATCCCACAATCTGTGGTTACAAGAAATATATCTAAAAGGTAAAGACATACATGGAATGAAAATGAGAGGCTGAAACAACATTTACTATGCAGCAGATTAATCTACAAAACCAGGAGTTGGACTCACACTATCACACAAAGGAAAATTCACAATATAAGCAAAGATAAGAAAGGAAATTACATTTTGGTGAAAGAAACTGTAGACAACAAACCAACATCTTATTAAACTTACATTTTCCATATTGTTGAGAGGTTTTCTCAATCCTCATTCTCCTTGATCTTTCTGCAGCCTTTGATGCTGTTGGAGATCATTAGGGAAATAGCATGGTGAAGTAGAGAGATCACTAGGTTTGGAGTCTGACAATTCTAATGTGAATCCTGGCTCTGTCACTTGCTATCTGTGTGACCTTGGGTGAGTCACTTTACCTCTCTGGGATTCAGTTTCAATCTCTGTAAAATGAGACTGTTGGACTAAATGGCCTCTTAGGTCCTTCCATTTCTTAATCTACGATCAAACTACTTTGTTCCACTCCTTTCCTTTCCACTTCCTCACTGCCCAATGTATCCTTGGCTCTTGCAGTATGGCTTCTGCCCCCACTGCTAGACTGGAATTGACCTCTTTGAGGTTACAAGTGACACTGTAATAGTTAAATCAGATGCCTTTTTTCAGTCTTCCTCTTTCTTGACCCCTTGAAAGCTTTTGACACATTTCTCTACTTCCCACAGAATGACCTCAGACAAGTCACTTAACCTCTTGGTGTTTGCATTTATTTATCAGATGGGGATAGTTTCTTCTCTGCTTTAGCAGGTTGTAAGGCTCAAATGAGGTGACGGTCACTCATTGTGAAGTTCTAGGAGACCTGGCTGCTTAC
>JAQQSK010015852.1:0-10634 GCA_028658325.1 Potorous gilbertii
CCAACAAATCAAGTGATGAGGAATGTTCATGAAGAAGAAGGACCACTGAGAAACCTGCTGTTTGGTAATTCATAACTGATGCCATGTTCTCAAGGTATCTTTCAAAACAAAAATGAGAATTGCTTTGGTGAATAAACAAACCAGGCAGGCTAGAGTACGTGGCATGGACCAGAACCCATTTGGACAAGCCCTCTGAACACAAATATTTGTCTTCTCCCTAGTAATGTAATTTTTTTTAAAGGCAGGAAGTATTTCATTTTTGTCTTTGTATGCTCCGTGCCTAGGACAGTGCCTGGCACATAGAAAGCATTAATACATGCTTGTTGATTGATTCTTTGATTAATTGAGTGGCCAAGTTTAAGGACACTAACTAGCTTTTTGACCCTTGGAAAACCAATTTAGTCTCCTCATCTGTAAAATGGGTATAATAACAACTGCAATCATCTCCCAGCATGACTGTGAAGATCCAATGAGATCCCATTGGCAGTACACTCCACAAGCTTATGGACACTATTATTATATTAAGCTCTGTCCCAACTGTAATTGCCATGGTATGCGTAGCATCCTAATATGAATTACTGTAACACTAGAAGCAATGACTACTACCAAACAGCCATAATGCATCTGCTCAGATGAAAAACTGGAAGTACAGTAAGTATCCTCATTGGAGAATAGTTGAACAAACTATGTCATATGAACAAATATAATACTATTGTTGCATAAGAAATAACAAATGCAATGAATTCAGAAAAACACAGGAAGACATATGAACTGATGCAGAGTAAAGAGAGCAGAACAACAAGAAAAAATATACAAAGTAACTACAATGATATAAATAAAAACTACTCTAACAGGCAGCTGAATTCCAATTAAAAGCAATGACCAGTCATAGAGAGGAGATGGAACATGGGTTCTCTCCTCTAGAGACATGCAGATTTATAGCATTGGAATGTAGTCTGTGTTGTCAGATATAATCATTTGCCTTAATTGGAGTTCTTCCTTAAGTGAAAGTTCAGTGAGGTTGTGGTGGTAATGGTATATCAGGAAATGGTCATGATACATAATGGAAAGCCTCAACAAAACGCTTTTTTAAAAAACTTCACCTTAAGACCTGCTTAAACCCATGTTCTCCATTTGACCATAGGACTAAGTGTCAACATTTTCTCTGACACGGACTCAGTTCCTAACTTGACCTTTCCCATAACTCTCCACCAAGACACAAAGTCAAGAAGTTGCTTGTCTTGCCTTGGAAATGAGGGAAAGAACGAGTGTTGGGGGATCATGGAAACCAAAGCTCATTTCCCCAATCACTCTTCCCTCCTTGCTCATGATCAAAGAGAGATTTCTTTTCCTCTTAGCGTATCCATTACAAATGATCAATCCAGTCCAGCACTGGTCATTCCATGCTCATTCTCAGTACACAGATTGTATTGTGGTTTATGCCAATGCTTCCCGCTAATAAAATTAATTTACCCTGTGTCAGCTCAATTGCTGAGCTGATCATGTCTTCATGATGAGTAGTTCTTGCTGTTCGTTCCCTGGCCCAGTAAGCTACATCATTTTGTACCATCAGCAATTACAAAAAAAAATGTACAGTTGTTCTTTCTTCCTAGGTCATTCATTAAAAGGTAGAAATGGAGTTCAAAAAATGTACCCCATGGAAGTTTTACTGAATGGGAGGCCCCGAAAAGAGCTGGAAAATAAATATATAAATTGAATATTGCAGATCCCACAAATGTTTGATTTGTCTCTGTTGACACATTTGTAGCAGAAAGTGGAGGGTCTGCCTGATAGAGCCCCACTGGAGACAGCTCAGAATGCATATGGAGATGTCACATGCACCATAATCATTTACGCTCATTGTGGTATAGTATAAATGGCACTAGTCTGAGGGCTCGAGTCACACTTCCTGCAAGCTGTTTGTTCTTGAACAAATCACTTAGATACACTGAGCCTCAGCATGTCTGCCCTAAACTGTATCTCCCCGCAGTGATCAGTGTTTTGTACCCTATGGACACTTAATAAATGTTTGTAGAATGCATGAATTTGAATGGCAACCCCTTAATTTGGCTGAGGAAGAAACAGGAAGTGACTTGTCTAATGTGACACAGAAGGTAGTGGTAGAGTCAGGACTAGATCCTGGTTCTCTTGACTCCCAGTCCCATAATCCTTCACCACACTGCCTTACAAGAGGGACAGTTCCATGAAAGTATTTTTCTTGATGCAAGCTTGGAAAAACAAAGAGAATAACTGGCAAGCTTGTTCTTGTACAGGTAGCATGGTATAGTGGAAAAAGAGAAGCCTCCGGAATCAAGAAAAGACACGTTCAAAACCTGCCTCTGATCCTTACTTGCTTCACAACACTGGGCAGGTCAGTCAACCTCTTGGAACCTCAGTTTTCCCATCTGTAAAATGAGGGGTCATAAAAGCACCTGCCTCACAGGGCTGCCGAAGCATCAGATCAAGTAATTCTTCACAAACCCTAAAATGCTGTAAATGTCCATTTTTATGGCCCTCTTTGTCCCCTTCATTGATCTTCCCCAGAATGAACCCAATAATATTTTTGCTAACACTCCTTCTGACCCTAACCTAATGACTAGTGGAGACAGGGGCACCAAATTTCCCAATTTGTCCCTTAAGATGAATAAAAGTCTATATGGTCCTGACCCAAGATATATACCCCATTAATATTCAGTCTCATGGGAGGCATGATATCAAGATAAAAGCGTTGGTTTAGAGGACCTCAGCTCAAATTTTTCCTCATACTTGTGACCAAAAAAAGAAAAAAATGTCAATTAACCTTCCCAGTCCTCAGTTTCCTCATCTGGCTTGGACCAGATGAATCTTTGAGGTCTCTTCTAGCTCCAGATCTATAATCCAACAGTGAATCATTCCTTAGAATGACACCCTCTCTCTTTCTCAAAAATGCAAATTATCCTGGGAGGGTTGAAGTCACAAGTTCCTAACACCTTGGTGTGAATGAGTTAACCAAATCTCTTTCTTCCATTCCTGTACGACAGCGCAGGGCAGGACAGGGCACTAAGCAACTTGGGAAAGGGAGAAGGGAGGAATGGGGCAAAGAAAAGGAAAGGGCCCCAGAAAGATAGCAAAGAGCCCAAAAGCCAACCATGGCTGTTTGACAATTTCTCTGGACTGGCCAGATAGTGGAGGGATGGAAGGGACTCCAGAAACCCAGGGAAGATGGAGTGCCCACCTTGTCCTGCCCATCTCCCCACCCAGCAGTGTTCTCATCTGTGCATCGCTCTGATGGATTCTGTTGATCCAGCTGGAAACACGGCTTGGCCCACTGCCTGTGTGAAACCTGGCTTCCCTGCTTACTCGGGAGCTTTTTACTGGTTGGTTAATTGAGGGCTTTTTTCAAATGCCGACTTTACAAATGTTTTTTTCAGGGGAAAAAGAAGAAGCTGGGTGCCCATGCCAGCTAAGGGAGAATTTGCTTAACTCTTTCCCTTGAAAAAGTCCTGGAATCAGAGTATTGAGGGGGAAAAAATAGGTTTTATTGAAACTGTGTTTTCCATCCTTAATAACAATTGTGCATTATAGCAGCCCTGGGAGATAAGGAAGTACAGGTATTGTTTCTCCCATTTTACAGATGAGTAAATTCTACTCCAGTGTGGAACATGGAGGTCACAATGGCTTCTTGAAAGTAATCTCCTGGAGAACAGAGATCAATGTCTCCTTTTTTGTCTTTGTATAGCCAATAGAGTAGCACAGTATCTGGTACTAATGAACGAATGAATGAATAAATGATGAATGAATGAATGGAGTGAATGAATGAAAAAGTATTTATTAAGTGATTGTTGCTGTTCAATTGTTTTTCAGGGGTATCCAACTCTTTATGACCCGCTTTGGGATTATCTTGGCAAAGATACTGGAATAATTTGCCATTTCCTTCTCCAGTAGTGATTACTATATGCCAAACACTGCTAAGCAAAACAAAGACTTTCTCTTCCCTAAAAGAATTTATGTTGTAGTAGAAGAAGACACAGATAGGAGAGTGGTGCCCAAGGAGGGTAACTTTATTTGGGAAATTTACAAGAATGATGAATATCACTATAGAAAAGTAGGTTGACATGCCCCTTCCAGGAACAATGACCAAGTAGATTTAATCATAGTTCTAGAACTAGGAAGTGTGGTAGACCCAGACTAGAGTAAGGTGGAGAGATGTCTGGGGAATTGACAATGAAATGAAGTATGTTCGGGGCTTGCTTAAAATAAGACAGGTGAAGCAATCACCTGAGACCCCAAGATGGAAGTTTTGGGGTTACAACCTTCAAGGAATGGTATCTTACCCAGAAACAAGGCATTTGGCAAAGTGGTTTAGAAGATGAGTGGATTGAGGCTATTGATTAAGGATCCCTACCAATCACACGCTAACTTAGAAAAACACACATTAATATGATCTATATTATATTATATTTTTATTTATTTTGTTAAACATTTCATGATAACATTTTAATCTAGTTCAGACACCACTCAAGAGTTTTGCAGCTTGTTTCCAGCCCAGAAGCCTTGAATTTGACACTTCTAAAGCATAGAGGAATTACAGAAGTCTTTGGTGGAAGTACCACCAACTGATGGAATCTTAGCTCCTTATAGACACATGAAGAAGGTTAAGCAACTGGTCCAAGGTCATAGAGCTCTAAATGGAAGAGTCTGAATTCAATACCTCATCTTACTATGACACAGATTTAAAGGTGGAAGAGATCATGAAGGTCACTTAATTCAACCCTCTCGTTTTACAGATGAGGAAACTGAGGCTCAAAAGGGTTAAATGATAGTAGGAAGGAGATAAGATCACACAGGTAAACAAGCAGCAGAGTCAGAATTTGACTCCATATGTAGTATTCTTTCCACAGCAACAATAACAATAAATGTTGAAGATAATAACCTAGACTCACCTGGTTCCTCAACATTGCCTCTGTTATAATATCCCCAGTGGTAGGTGGCGCAATTACAATTAGCCCTTCCAAGTCGTGACTCTCCCCATTGCAGTTTAGATATATTGCAGGTCAATATAAGAAATGAAATGAGAATTTGGGGAGAGTTTTGTGGAAACTGCAGATGACATGCAAAGGGGAGAAGATGACACAGAAAGGCACAATTATTATTAAAAAGGCATTCCAGTAGACTCTGGCAGCATATGAGAAAAGGCTACATCCTTATGTAATTTCCTAAAGGAAAATGAAAATGAAGGGTCTACCCCTACAGATTTCGCAAGGATTTTCCAAATTATGGGGTACTGTACCCCTAACCTCTGAGATGTAAAAGGGATACCTGTATATTAGGGAAAAGGAAACCAAGAGACCCAGAGATGTCAAGACCCTGGTCCAAAGTTGTAGAGTTGGTGGATGGCTAAGCCATGACCTGATCTCATGCTTTCTGGCTCCAGTCAACTAACCACATAGTCTCTCTTTACAAAAGCAACAGCTTTACAAATCCCGGGTTCCTAGCATTGTTCCCTACTGATTCTGGGTCTTCCAGATTTCTCCTGGCATGCTGCTAATTCATTAACATGAGGAACGGCCCTGCTAGAATAGAGCTGAGGGCTCATATATTTCACATACCATTGTATACTCCCCATAGCCTACCCACAATTTTTAAAAAAACCTTTAAAAGTGACAGCCAGGTTCATTTTCTTTCCTTCTCTTCCTTTAAAAGTAAACTCATCTAAAACCCACAAATGGTTGTCCTAGCACTTAGTAGTTTGAATTTATTAGTTTTGATCTCTGGGTTAATTTCACATGTAATCATATTATAGTTAGTCACACCTAGTGGCTCTATTAATTTAGATGTATTTGTACTTCCTTACCTATTAATTACAACCACATCTGAAGATTGATTGGGACTCCAATCCCAAAGGAAAGCAACCCATGTATATGATGGAATACATCATGGTACTATCAACTGGGGGAACTTAGCTTGCTCATAGAACTTCCAGCATATTATTACTATTTATTTCCTTTCTTCTCTTCCCAGTACACTGCCTGCTACTTCCCATCCTGAAGGTACCATGATAAATGAGCCAGTAATACAAGGCTGGATTCCCACAGAGCCAGGCATGCTTCTTGAAGACCCAGAAGAAAAGATGTCTAAGTTAGTCAGACAAAAACTGCAAATACTGAGATTTACTGAGCAGTGGATAGAACGTTGGACACATGGGGTCAGAAAGACCCCAAGGTCAAATTGTGCCTCAGATACTTACTAGCAGTGTGACCCTGGATTACCTCCCTTTACCTCCATTGGCCTCAGTTTCCTCTTCTGTAAAATGGGGATGACAATAGCAGCTACCTCCCTGGGTTCTTGTGAGAATCGAATAACATATTTGTTAAGCATGTTGCAAACCTCAAAGTACTGTTATCAGTATATCAAAACTACATATTTATCTGGGTCATGTCCATGTGGAATTATTTGCTCCTTTCATCTCTGATTCCGAGAGGTTCCTGTACATGGTGTGCTGTGCTTAGAGTCAGGAAGATCTGGATTACAATCCTGCATGAGTCATAGGACTTTGACCAAGTATCTTCATCCATATGAACTTCCATTTCTTTCTAGGTAAAAAAAAAGTAATATATAACTGATCTTGTGAGATTAATGTAAAGATAAGATGAGATTGTGTAAGTCAAAGTGCCTTGTAAACTGAAAAGACCTGAATGAATGAAAGGTCTTCTTAATACCAACAACAAGACTTCAGGGGTCTCAAAGATCAATGGAAAGACACATGGCAGAGGTTCATCAGCAAGGCCTTTTACCAGTAGTGGCTGACACGCAATATGTAGCTGTGTGTAGCAATGACTGAGAGATGAAGATAGAGCAGAAGTTGGGGTAGAGTCACTCCTTCAGGAGAATCAGAAAGTCTGGAGGGTAGAGGTGGAGGTCAGTCACTCCAATGACTGTAGAAAAGAAAAGTCCTATGAGGTCAAACTGCATTCGGTTATCACTGTGGTCAAGATAGGCTCATTTCATGATGGATGCACTCTAGAAGAGAATCCAGAGCTGGTTTCCCAGAAGCTACAAACTGCTGGACCAGTATCTGATTAGATCCCCTCATCTCATAGATTTGGAATTGGAAGACACCTCAGAAGCCTTTGGATCTAATCTTATCATTGTTACAGGTAAGGCAACTGAGTCACAGAGAGGTTAAGGGACTTGATCATACACAAGTAAGTATCTGAGGCAGGATTTAAACCCAGATCTCCCTGATTCCAAGACCTCTTTTCAGGTCAGCACAGAGACATCTGTACAGGAAGTAACAAGGGAAGGAGATGGGTTAGGAAACAAACATTTATTAAGTACCTACCATATTCCAGGCACTGGGGTAGGTGCTTTACAAATACTATCTCATTCAATCCTCACATCTTTGAAGTATGCCCATTTTACAGCTGAAGAAACTCAGGCAGACAGAAGTTAAGTCACACAGTTGGAAAGGGTCTGAGTTGGATTTGAACTCATGTCTTCCTGACTTCAGCCGCAGTGCTCTGTCCATTGCACCATCTAGATCCCAAATGAAGATCTTTTATACCACTCTGACCTCCTTTACCTCTTTGGCCAGAACTACTCTAGGATCATTCCATCCTAGCAGAGATAATTAATGCCTTCAACTTGTTTCACTTTCTAATAGAGGAAATCTTCAACAACATTTAATACAGAGGGCACAATCCCGTGGACATGCTTCCTGTTCATATTTCAGGGAGTGACAAGCGAACCTAGCCCTTCTGTGGTACCCAGGGTGAACTTGGCAGTTCTGGCACTGGCAGTGGGCAGTGTGGAGAACTGACTTCCTAATGTCGGGCTGAACTTGGCAGAGGTTGCTCCAACCTAAGCTGTTAGGAGGTCCGGGGAGAGATTGCTGATATTTAGACTACATGCCTGATAATTCTGGAAGGATGACCAGAATTAGCAGAAAGATGAAAGCAGGGGGATGACTTCAGAGCTAAGGGCAGGCACTGATTAGCTGGAAGGGCTGCCTGGTGAGTGAATCGTCATATTTCTATAGCTCAACATGGCATGAATGGGAAGACATTCCCTGCTGCTTAAGAAGGAAGAATTCAATAGTGTGATAGAGAAAGGATCAGAGGGATGCTAGAGTTGTTATATATTACCCACGTGGCCTTAGATAAGTCATTTTATCTAACCAGGTCTCAGTTTCCTCATCTGTAAAACAATGGAGTTTTGCTAAAGATCTCTCAAACCTTCTAGTTCCAAATCAACCTCTAGTTCTCCTTGACTAAATCAGCTCTAAAGACCTTTCCAGCACTAAATCTATGATTTTATCCTGTGAATTCAACCTATTATGTATTTAATCTATGCTGAGCTTCAGGGTTGTTAAGAGTAACGGAAGGGAAGTAGAATTTAAAAGGAGCCTACTACATTCCAGGCACTGTGCTACATGTTTTCTAAAGGAAAATAGAAGGAAATAGAATAGAAAATAAAGGAAACAAGAAGATACTATATTTGATCTGATAGATTTCTGGCCCCAGAAGTGACCTTGGTGGTCATGTTCACATTCTCATTAGAAAGTGGTGCTATATAACTAGAAATAAGTCAAAGATTTATTGGTAAAAGTCATATATTTACATAGTAAAATGAAAGCAATGTAAAATAGATCGTTGTTTTATTTGCCAATAAACATCACCTATGACAAAGGTAAAAAAAAAAAAAGAGAGAGAGAGAGATTCTATTAGCAGGGAATGAAGGAACAAATCTGAGTAGAGGAATAGAATATTAGGGAAATCTGGAAAGAATTGTATGAACCAATGCAGAGAGAAATGAGCAGAACCAGGATCAGAATTTATGTTATAGCATTAACACTGTAAAAACGAGCAATGTTAAAAAACATAAGAATCCTGTTAGTTAAATCAGGATTCCAGAAGACAGATGGTAAAGAATGCCAGTCATCTCCTGACAGAGATAGGGTTTAACTAATATGCAGAATGACACATGTTCCTGGACACGGTCAATATGGGAATTTGTTTTACTTGACTGTGCTTTCTTTCTTTCTTTTTTTTTAAATAAATTATTGAGCTTATTACATACTTTTTAGAAAACAAGCTATAGTATGCTATCTCAAACATCTTTTTTCTTATCCTTTATTTGTGCATCTTTTTTTCCCTTGGAGGGTGGGGTTGGTTGAGATAAAGAGGTAGGAGGGAGAAAAAATAAAAGCTTGATTAATGAAAAAATATAATTTTAAAAAATGTTGTGCTGTATGCATAAGAAAAAGTTGGTTAGTAATTCAAGGCAAAATAATGTCTACCTTCTCTCTTTACAGAGGATTATAGTGGTGTTATGTCCTTTATCTTATCATTAAGCCCCTTTTAAAGGGAAGAAATCAGGCTCAGAAAAGTTAATGGAGTTGCCTGAAGTCACACTGATTACTCTGAGTGTCAGGAAGGCTTGAACCCCTGAGGTCTCTGACCAGTCCTCATTTAATTACACCACCATGCTAGTTAATAACATACCACCTGGCATTATTAGTTAACGATTTCATTTGTAAAGTGGCCTGGGAATGGAAGGGATTAAAGTGACAGCAGACTCTAAGCACAGGAAGGATAAAGCCTTTGAGTACTGTGACCAAGTGGACAGTTGTTTCCTTGAACTTCCAAGCAAAGTATAACAAGAAACAGTACTTTGATATGAAAACGCTTGGTTTGGGATGCAAAAGTCCCAACTCGGTCACTTACTACATGAGTGAACTTGGGCAAGTCACCTCAATTCTTAACACCTCAGTGAATGCCTCTGAAGATGCTGGACTTGATGGGTTCCTGGTCCCCTACTTCAGACATATCTTTAGAATTCAGAACTCTAGCAGAATTTAGAACTCTTAACAGAGAATTTTAAGTTCCATGACTCACATTGTGAAGACAAACTTCAAAAGACTTCATTTAAGAAACTGATCAACACAATGACCAACCATGTTTCTGGAAGATCAAAGCATGCTACTCACATCCTAATATATGAGAGACTCAAGATGCAGAATGAGGCATATATATCTGTTCATGGCCATTGAGAGAATTTTTTTTTGCTTGACTAGGAGTATTTGGATTTTTTTAATTAGCTAATTTATTTTTATTTTTCAACATTCAGTTCCAGAAGATTTTGAATTTAAAATTTTCTCTCTTCCCTCCCTGGACCCTCCCTAAAATGGCATGCAATCTGATACAGGCTCTACATATACATTCATATTAAATATATTTTCACATTAGTCATGTTGTAAAGAAGAGTTAGAACCAAAGGGAGGAATTACAAGAAAGAATAAACAAAATAAAACAAAACAAGAGAGCAAATAGTATTCTTCCATCTGTATTCAGATTCCAAGTTTCTTGAGTCTTTTTTTTTTAATATAAATTTATTTACTTAACTTTTTACATTCATTTTCACAAAATTTTGGGTTCCAAAATTTTCTCCCCATTTGTCCCTTCCCCCCACCCGAGTACACCGAGCATTCTAATTTCCCCTATTACCAATCTGCCCTCTCTTCTATCATCCCTCCCTTCTCTTGTCCCCATCTTCTCTTTTGTCCTGTAGGGCCAGATAACTTTCTATTCCCCATTACCTGTATTTCTTATTTCCTAGTAGCAAGAACAATACTCAACAGTTGGTCCTAAAACTTT
>JAQQSK010015853.1:0-10634 GCA_028658325.1 Potorous gilbertii
CATCTTTTTCCTCATATCTTCTGAGAGTGGGTGTCCTACCCAGGCTCTGTCATTGGCCAACTTCTCTTTACTTGTACCCCACAATAATCTACAGCTTTATTTACCACTATGATGGAGATGACGCCCAGTCTGTGCTTGAAGCCCTGATCCCTGTACTGAGCTCTAGTCTCATATTTCTAGCTTCTCACTGGACATTTCCATTAGAAATGGACTAGAAATGTCCCTCTAATGACTGAAACTCAATAAGTTATAAAAATATAACCATTAGCCCTTGTTTTTCTTATTCCCATTGATGGTACTGCCAGTTCCCCAAGTCACCCAGCCTCCTCCAGGGCAGAGACAGTCTCATTTTTCATCTCTTTGTCCCCTGTGCCTAACACAGTTCCTTGCACAGAGCAGGTGCTGCCCAAAATGTTGAATTGAATTGAACTGATATATGTAGTTGAGGGAAGGAAAAGGATTTAATTAAAAATAAATATGGTAGTGAGACCAAATGATAATGAATAAACTTTGGGGAATCAAATATTAATATTTAAAAGGAATTCCTAGAGGATTGGCTGCTGTACTTAAAGAATTACTTTCAATATGTTGGGACATGGAAAAGGCAAAGAGCTCATAGATAGTCATGTTGGCTCCAGTCATTAATTGATATTTCATATTTAATCCCATTTGGGATTAAAAATCTAGCTAGGAAGTAGAGAGGAATCAGATGATATTAAGATGATAATTGCAGTGAATTTTTCTTAAATACTTTTCTTACTGAATCTAAAACCCAAAGGCAAGGTGAATTAACTCCAAAAGAGACTCTTCTTCACAAGGAGTAACAATAACTTTCCTCTTTCAGGAAGCTATCTTTGATCATTTCCATTTAACCTTGGTCATTCTTCTACTCATTTCCACTTACCTGTTTTGCCCTGATTTTGACCTGTTATTTGTATTGGAAACTAAGCCAGCATACATGTTCTTCCTCCTCACTTCTGCCTCTTAGACTCCTTGGTTTCAGTCAAGTCTTACATCAATTACCATCTTCTTCAGGAGGGCTTTCCCAGTCTTCCCAGATACTAGTACCTTACTTTCTGCAACTATCTTCTACCTTTTCCATTTATATTTTATAAATACCCAGTAATTTCCATGTTGCCATTACTTAGAACATAGATTCCTTCAGGGGAAGGACTGTTTTTTACCTTTCTTTGTATGCCTAGCACTTTGCCCAATTCCTAGCACATTATTGGTGCTTAAAAAGTGAGTAGTACCTCCATTCACCAAATCTTCTGTATTCAGTCCCTGATTTTCCTTCATTTTCCTCTCATTTCTTATTTCTACTTTATTACTATCTCGTCTGTTTACGTAACATCTCTGAATCTGCCTCATCCTTTTTTTCCTATTGTAAATATTTTGGTCAGATGTGCACTGCTACCGGGACTATTTCCATAACCTTCCCATTCATATTTCCCCCTTGGTTTTCTACCCCTTGAATCTGTACTTTGACAATAGGACAAATCTTCTGAATGCATACATCTAGTCATTCCTCTGCTATAACACCCTTTAACTTTATATTGATTTCTAAATAACTTTCACTCATCTCCTTGGAATTCAAGACCTTCCAAAATTGGGTGCCATTTAACCTTTTCAGCCATAACTGAAAGCACTCTTCTCTATGTTCAACACAAAGTAGATTACTTTGGACTCTTGAATTCACCCTACACTTTTGTGTCGTCCCCTATTTCTAGGAAATCTCTGTTTCTCATATTCTGCTGAACATCTCTCTGGCTGTTCTCTTTTTATAAAAATTTATTGTTTTTATTTTAAATTTTAAACATCGCAGTCACTCATTTATATAGCACCCCAACAACCAATGCCAATCAATCAAACCCAACTAAAATAGTAACAGTCTAAGTATGTAGTATTTGGAATTTGTGGTCCTTTCTTAATTTTACTGCTTTACCCCCAACTTTGAGAAAGTGTAGACATATTAATCACATATCCTTTGGAGTCAAATGTTAGTCATAATTTTGAATTTGAATTCAGTTGTCTCTTAGCACTGTGTTCATTTACATCATATAACATTGTTTGCAAATTGAAAAACACTATATAAATATTAGATATCATCACTGTTATGGTCCTTGGAGTTCTTGTCATCATTGTGATTATAGCTGTAGTCACAATACCTATTATTTTCCTGTTTCTGAGTTCTATAAACTCAATTGCATAAATTTTTCCATCTTTCCCTGAGTTCTCAATATTGCTCTTTTCTTACTCTACAGCAATAGTTCATGACATTCATATTTCACAGTTTGTTCAATAGTTCTGCAATAAATGAGCACCCACTTTCTAGTCATTTTTTTGCTAAGACAAAAATGATGTTATGAATATTTTGGTAAATTTGTGATCTTTCTGTTTTTGACCTTCCATACTGGGTTTGCTTGTTCAAAGGGTACAAATGGATAAATATTTTCTCTCATAGAATCTCAAATGTTTTGTAAGTACATATGAAAAAGATTTTGCATGAACAAAATCAATGCTACAAGAACAAGAAGAGAAGGGAAATGCAGAAAAATCTTCACCTCAATCATATCTAATGAAAGTGTGATAAAAGATATAGAAAAAATTAACACAATTACATCAGACATAGGGTAGTTCCCCAATAGGTAAGTTAACAAGTAAATAAACAGGTTTCCAAAGAACAAAACAGCTTATCAGCAGCCATGCGAAAAATGTCCTAAATGCATCATAACTAAAGAAATAAAAATTATGTGATTTAAATGATCTCACTCCCATCAACTTGGAAAAGATGATAAATGCCAGAATTCATCAGCATTGAATGGTTTGTAAGAAGTTAGGCACATATATAAAGCAATGATGAAGTTGTGAACAAGTTCTAGAAAACTTTTGGGATTGTATTAGAAAAATTATTGAACAAGACAAATTCACTTTTATGTCTGGTACATAGTAGGTGATCAAGAAATGCTTTTTGATTGATCTTTTGTGATTGCTTTTATCCCTTGTTTGGGTATAAATTTGCCCTCTAGCTAGAGAATTAAAAGTGACTTCCTTTTACTAAATTCTGATATTTTAATTATGTGATCTTTCACATTTAGGTTTTGCATCTATTTAATGTTTTGTGATGTGTGTGTGGTGTAATATACTATCATCGAATAAAAAAAAATTGTCACACACCTACCATGTCAGTCAGCCAGCATCTATTAAGTACTGCTTATATGCCAGGTACTGTATTAAACACTGAGACTACCAAGAAAGGCAAAAAATAAATGTGACATGAGACAGGCACTGCACAACATACTAGACATACATACAAATAATGACATCCCTATTCTCAAAGGGTTTACATTGTATGGGAAGAAACAAAATAGACATATATAAGTACCTTTGGAATGTATAAAGAACAAGTACACATTTAATACCAAGTTGGGAGGTAGAGAAGACTGGTGGAGGGAATAAGATAACGCTTTGTAAGAAGAGGGAGTGTGTCAGGAGGTATGATGAAGGAGCACTTTAGAGGGATAGGAGTTCGCAAAAAGAATCATGAGATTGGAAATGAAATGCTCTGTAGTGTAAGAGAGAACTGGTCATTTTTATTGTGCTATAGAGTTGGGAGAAGGAATAATGTAAAAGTAGGTTGTGGTCAGGATGTAAAGAGTTTTAAAAACTAAAGTGGAAGCAATAGGAAATCATTGGATTTTATTGAGGCAGGGAGTGACATGGTCTGATCTGTGCTTAAAGAAAATCACTTTGATAGCTGTATAAGGATTGAAACCAATCAACAGGCCATTGCAATGGTTTCAGCAGGGGATGATAAGGGGTGGTTAGATGAGGAGAGAAAAGGGGTTATGTATGGTCGATTTTGTGGGATATGGCACAGTATGGCAACTGATTGACCATGTGGGGTGTGAG
The DNA here is from genome assembly GCA_028658325.1 of Potorous gilbertii. NCBI lineage: Eukaryota > Metazoa > Chordata > Mammalia > Diprotodontia > Potoroidae > Potorous > Potorous gilbertii. Next base: position 3,913 of record JAQQSK010015853.1, read on the forward strand.
AAATCAAAGGATCAGTAATAGAACCAAAATAATAAACCTGAGTACTGGAAGATGGTAGTGCTTTTGAAAGAAATAGATTTAGAAGAGGAGTACATTTGAGGGAAAGATAATGAGTTCTGCTTGGGACATATTAAGTTTGAGATATCTTGGAAACATCGAGTCTGAAATGCCCAATAGTCAGCTGGTAAGCAAGGACTAATGCTCAAGGGAGATATGGAGGCTATGAGTCATCTTTGTACAGGTGACAATTAAAGCTTTTGAGGTCACAAAGTCAAAGCAAGAGACAGAAGAGAAGAGGAGCTTAGATAGGACCCTAGACAGCTCTTGCCTAAACTATTCGGGAATGCCCACATTTTGGGACAATGATGAGGATGAGCCAGCAAAAGCAGCTGAAAAGATATGGTCAGGGAGTTAGAAGGAAAACCAAGAGAGGGGAGGGTCATTAAAAAGCCAGAGAGCAGAGATTGTCTACAAGGAGAAGGTGGCCAGAAAGGTTAAAGGGCCAGTAGGAAGCATAGGCACTAATTTTTCCAGCAGTTCTTGTTAAATGGGTACCCCTTCTGCCAACAGATTTTATCCTTTGGTTTACTGAATAGCAGGTTACTATGTACATTTCCTTCCAGTCCTTGCTTGTCTGTTCTGTTGTTCCTCTAACCCACCTTTTGTTTTCATTTTACCTAATACTAAATAGTTTTGATGATTTTCGTTTTGAAATGTATCTTGAGATCTGGCATGCACCCTCCATTATTGCATTTAAAATTATTTCCCTTGCCCTTATACCTTCTGAAAGCAACTTAACTATCTAAGTCTCAGTTTTCTTATCTGTGAAAATATGGAATTGGAATAGATAGATGACTACTAAAATCTCTTCTATCTTTCTCCTTGTGATCCTGTCATCGTTGCATTCCATGATGCTGTAAAATATATTTGTTCATCTAAATAGATGCTGTTTACTTTGAATAATTCTACTGTATAAAGTGGTTCACTGAAAGTTTAATTGGTATAGCTATTTTTGTATAAATTGATTTAGCTAGGTTTTTTAAAAAAATATTTTACTGAAGTCTAACCACTGGCAATAAATATCTCTCCAGTTATTCATCTTTCATTATTTTTGTAAATAAAAAAAATCAACTGGCAAAATTATCATGAACCTGTCCATGTTCTAATATAGTCCCATAAAACAATACTGGTTCATCTGTAGACTGGGTGGTACTGAGTTCTGTCATAGAGCCCCTATCTGCCTCTTTACTGTTAGGTCTACCAGACTTCTGCTTTCACTCCTGTCTCCTTGTGAACATTCTAGAAAAAAGTCTTTTCTTCCTGGTCTTTCTTTTGTCACTCTATGGCAGTTTTTGTCCTTGACCTCTTCATTTATTTACTGTTCTTGCATTTCTGTTGCTTGGGGGTGTTCAAGAAGCAAATCATCTCTGTTTCGAGTTTTCTCTCTAAAACTATTTCAAATTCTTCTTTATTATGGGATGTCCACCATTTTTTATGTACGGTTAAACTCAGATTGCAGAATAGGTCACTCTGGCCTGTGTGCTGATCTCCATTGCTCTTCATAACACATCATTCTATTACCTCCTCTATGTTATAGTGGATATGGAATAGTTTGTATTATTTGAATGTCTTTTACTTTGTTTTTATAAGGTCTTTCCCTTGATGGTTTGAATTGTTAAATTTTACCGCTATGTGCCATGGAGTTTGCAGCCTTGCATTTTTTTCTGGAGGCAATCTGTGAATTCTTTCTGTTGAAATTTCATTTTCTATATTCAGAATTTCTGGGAAAGTCTCTCCTATTATTTCTTTCAATATAGCATTAAGGTTATTTTTTTTGTCCTGTCCTATTCTTCTGGGAACTTGATGAGCTTTGGTTGAACATTCATCTTGTCTTCAAGATCAGTATGTTTTGCTTGCACAGGGAGCATGTTTTCTTTAAATGTTACTGGTTTTTTGCTTTCCTTCAAGATTGTCCATCACTTTCTTGTATTTGCATTCCCAGTCATTCCTAATTTTGGATTCCACTGAGGCATAAGGTATTATGGTCTTATCTCTCACTTTAACTAGGTATGCATTTTTGTTCATGTTGGTTGTAAACATTAAATTGTTGGGTTTAATTTCTGATCTACTTTGCCTCACTTCTCTGTTTTACAGATAAATTCATCCAATTCCTGTTATAAATTATATTTACTAAGTTTGTTTTTCATTCTTTCAAATACTACTATATATTTTCCATGCTTTAGGAGAAAAAAGACAAGACCAAAACAAATGAAATCATCATTAGGTATCTGTAGTTTATTTTATTTGTGGAAAATCTGACCTCAATGTCCCCCACTCCCTTTCTGTTTATGCTCCTGACCAGGAAATATATCTTGCTTTTTTTTTCCTTTTGTAATTTATTCTGTGTAGTTCTCTGATTTTATCTTTTATCTCAGATCCCTTGTTTTTTTCACCATATACCATCCCGGAACCTTATCTTCTTCATTATATTTTTCTTAGAATTATATTCTTGAAGGGTGGAGCATAGTGGTTGATTCACTACCACAAGGAGATTTCAGTATAGTTGGCTCAAGGAAGCCCTAGGTAACTGCTCCACCTGAAGTTAGTTTTAAACTTTTCCTTTTTGTGCTGCTGAATGGTGGAACATCTTTTAAAGATGCTTGGTGTTTGTGTGATTTATTTTTAATTATTTCTAGAACCATAACTAGGACAGGCAACTAGAGCTTTGTCTCAGGGAGTTGAATTTAAAGGGCATTTCACAATACCTGCATTGTCTCGATAGAGTAAGACTATCAGAACTTAGCACAGAGTTAACAGCAGTTAATGAGTTAAAATGAGAAACTTCTATATGTAGTAAGGGCTATATGTATGTACTCTGCCTTATCAAATCTTTGGTAAGTTTTCTCAATGACATAGGCTGCCTCTTCTTTTGTGATCACATGTTATCCCTTCTAGTCTCTGTTCATAACTTAATAAGTGTTGGGAACCATTAATTATGCTAGTCTAGGAAACATAATACTTGAGTTTAAAAGAAAAGGTCTAGTTAACTGAATGCATTATAGAATAGGAAATAGAAGAGTTAGTTTCTATAGCAAAGAAAATAGTCATAGATAAAAGCATATTCAGGCAACAGGCTGATGCTACAAAAGCCTTTTTGATCATGAATGGACAAAAATGAACAGATAAATGAAATATTTCACCCAAATGATGAATGATTACCTTTTACTCAGAAAAAAAAATGCTTCTCCTTGCCTTGGGTAGGTCTCAAAAGTGCAACTTAATTTTATCGAAAAATTCTGTTCTCTCTCTTTCTCTCTCTCTCCTTCTTGTCCATCATAAAGAAAGGCAAAAATAGTCCCTGCTTTCATGAAGTTTACCTTTAATGTAAGGAGCTTACATTAGAATGGAAAGCCTTCCTCTCCTGCTTTTCTGTATGACTTTTACAATTAAAGCTAACTTCTCATAAAGCATAGGATGCAGAGAGAAATGCCTGCTGGTTAACTTCTCCCATGATGCCAGTTCTCTTGCATGGACAATCATCCCATTCTTAAAAGCAATTGTAAGCAAAAGGCATGAGTTAAATACAGATTATTATATATTTGAAGGTGGTAGGGAGAGAAATGGATTGCCTAATAGAGAATTATCCAGGTAATTTATAGCAATCCATATAAGAATCCATACTTCCAAGTCCCATTTCATTAACTCTACCAGGCTTCATTTCATTAATATACCAGTTGGCAGGATATAAAGTTCTATATTTCTTGTCATGGAATGACTATTTGAATTAGGCTCTTTACGTTAGTCCTAACCAAACAGCCTTCTTGTACAATGAAGGCACTACCCTGTTCCATGATTAGTAGGGTCCTCTCTAGAATAGATGTGACACCATAGATTGGACTATAGGATATTGGGCATTGGTTCCTTATGGTACTCCTAAGTCAGAGCCATAATAAGGAGATTTTTTTCCTGCAGTTGGAATGGACCACTTTAAGGAGACAGAGGATGACTCTTGGAACTGTAAAGAGATCACTGTCTACTTAAAAAGGCTATAAATCCCTTCCAGCATGATTCAGATCATTGGTTCTAGCAGGTGATGGCAGAGATGTCTCCATTGAAGGACAATTTAGGGGTTGCCACTCAAGTAGCAGGGAAGTAATGAGAATGGGCAGAATCCAAGGGGGGAACATGGATCATCTTCAGGGGCCTTTGTGACTCTCACTTCTAGTCATATGGATCTGCGATAGCTAAGTCGCCTCCTTGGAACAGAGCAGATTCATTTTGATGCTACTGCATTGAGATGACTGGGCTATGTCCTTAGGCACCAGAACTTAGAGTGCAATGACAACACTGTAATGCAAAACAAATGAATTTAGCAAAAATACCAAGAGTAATTAGTTAAAATTGGAAGCTACTAGACACACCCATCTCTTTATGCAGCTATTTTCCAGTCCACTGTTGACAATGTCCTCCCCTAAGATATTCCAGGTCTCTCCTTTTCCAGGTCTCCTCTCCTACACCAGCTTAACTTCATTTTTATTACAAAGTTGATGTTGGACATCTCTCATCATGACTGCACCAAGAGTTTTTATGGAGTCTATCCCAAATTATAGAATTTCTCATGATAGGTCTAGACCTGCTTAGGGAATAAGAAAGGGCATTTGTGGGTGTGAACAGAGTATGGTTAGGGTCTATTCCATCATACTTTGCTTTGTTTTGAGGCATCTGTGATTTCCTTTCTGTTGATCTTGCCTTCCTGTACTAATGTTTATTCCAAAGCCTTCATACCTCCATCTTGCATTAGGCTTCATATAACTCTGGTCTACCCCTTGCTCACCTCAGACGCTTGACACTCACTAGCTGTGTGACCTTGGACAAGTCACTTAACCCCAATGGCCTCATCCTGGGTCATCTCCAGTCATCCTGATGAATATCTGTTCACTCGATTCAGATGGCTCTGGAGGAGAAGTGAGGTTGGTGACTTGCACAGCCCTCCCTCACTCAAAACAAAGTCAAGTGCAAGTCATGTCATCATTTCTCTGATGGCATGGTCTTATTTGGCAACAAAAGATGAACATATACCTTACTCATCCTCCCTCCTATTCTTGCTAAGAAGAACAACTGATTTTCTTCTGATCAAGACTAGGCTTTCTACTGTCCCTTTTATTTCCTCTTTGATACTCCCCTTCCCCTAATCTTGTTCTATTTATCCTCCCCTCCACCCTCTCCTCCCCTCCTCTCATGTTCCCTCTCCTCCCCCTTTCTCTGTCTCTGACTTATATGCTAACAGAGATACACAATTCCTTTTTGGGGCAGTTCTGCTTATGACCAAGTTCTTCATATTAATACACAATCTTTGCATCTATAATTTCTGACTCTACTCTCAAGGGGTAGCCAGAAATCTACTACTTCCTCATGACAACTTTCAAGATGTTGAAAGGCAACTATCAATTTCACTCCCAATCATCTCTTCTCTAGAATAAACATCTCTAGTTCCTTCGATAGATACTTATAAACAGAGTGGGTAGCACAGAGCTTTGTCCAGGGTGCTGCTATCTGGATCATATGCTTCTCCAAGGGACAACTATCTTCACTGAAGGTTTGACCTGCCTTGTATCACAATGGCCCTCTATATTCCTTCATGTTGATGCTCCTTCTCTAGACTCCAGCTTCTCCTTTCTCTTAAGCCTCAAGAGACTGAGAGTTGGACTTTCCCATCCCCTACTGTGACTCCAACTTTAGCTAAATTATGTTCTATGTTGCTTGCCAACCCTCATCCCTTTCCCTTCTCCAGCTCAACTTTTTGCCCAGGTGAAAAAAAAGTCCTCTTTACATTTTTTGTCTCGATTTTGCTCATCATCCTTGTTTGTGTTTTAGATATAATTTGTCTTAGCAGGTCTCTTGAAATTCAGTGTATAGAACACAACACTATGCATAATATGATGAAACTATTATCTTCATTTTTCTGGGCACTAAACTTTTATTAGTTAAGCCTGAGACCTTATTAGCTTTCGGACAGTCATATTATGTTACTGATTTTTCATCCTATTACAACTCTACATAATATTTAAATAAGCTTCTGTGTAACCAAGTCTCTGACTTCCTAATCTCGTGCTAGTGATGTTTAAAAGCCAAGGAAAATGACTTTACATTAGGTTTTTAACCTGTCTCCTACTCTAAGTCTTTTTGTTTGTTCATTTGATCTTTGGTTGGTGTTTTATTTCCCCTGAATCACAACCTTGCAAGGTCAGTGCCCTGCTGCTGTCCTGGGCAGTAGAAGTGATTTTTGATTGGCTCACAGACTTCTAAACCTGAATCCTGGATGAAGTGAAAAGAGCTCACAAAGAAATTGTTTTAGAGAGATGTACACTTGTTCTGAGAGGTAGAAATGATTTTTGATTGGCTATGAGACTTGTAAGCTTGAATCCTGGAAAAAGTGAAAAGAGCTCAGAAAGGAATTTTTTAGAGAGATGTACACTTGTTCTGAGAGGTAGAAGTGATTTATGATTGGCTAAGAGATTTCTAAGTCTGAATTCTAGGTAAGGGAAAAACCTCAGAAGGGGATTTTTTCTAGGGATGCATAGTTGTTTTTAAAGTTTTAGGATCAACTGTTGAGTATTGTTCTTGCTACTAGGAAATAAGAAATACAGGTAATGGGGAATAGAAAGTTATCTGGCCCTACAGGACAAAAGAGAAGATGGGGTAAGGGAAGGGAGGGATGATAG
>JAQQSK010015854.1:0-10633 GCA_028658325.1 Potorous gilbertii
TTTATATACTTTATCACAATTGAGACTTAAAATACCCTGTGAGATTAGTGTTAGTATTATCCCCATTTTGCAGATGAGGAAAAAGCCTCAGAGACAGATTAAATGACTTGACTACAGTCACAAAAAATATCCCTGGCAGGATTTGAACAAATCATTCTTGATGATGATGTAAATAGTTATTTTTCTTGAAGGGTAGCTTTGTTGGGGATTATATACAAGTAAATTCAAGACCAAAAAGCAAAGCAACTATTGATAGAAAAATGTGGTTTATTATAAAACTGTACAGAAAAGATAGCTCCATTGTTTAATAAACTGTAATTTTTAATACTCGTGGAAAAATATGCTGAAACCAGAAGCAACAAATATGAAAAAAATTGCCAAGATATGGAATCCCATATTCAGAATAATAAAAAATGACAACTCAGAAAACTTACATGAAAATTGTAGCTTTCATAAGTACTGGATATGAAACATAAATAACAAAGAATTGTCTCTGCTTTCATAATTCAAATAGTGTCAGAAAAACAATAAAAGAATAATTTTTAAAGCTAAAAAAATCCTCTTATCTCATCTGAGTTAGAACAGGGCATTCTTAATGTAAGGCAATATTCTTACTGCATTGAAAAGGTGGTTTATCATTTAAAGTTACTTGTAAGTTATAACCCTGACAGTTTTTTAAAAGCGTTTAGAAAGGAAGAAGGAAGGGAGGGAGAAAGGAAAGAGGGCAGTAAGGAAGAAGGGAAGAAAGGGGAGGAGGAAGAAAGGAAGGAAGGAAGAGAAAGACATAATGCCTTATTTTTTTGTTCTTAGAGAGAACTAATAAGAAGCTGCCTGTTCTTAATTCCTGAAATTTACACCTGAAAGTAATTTCTTTCTAGAGCTTATTACAAGTCAGAGCCAGCCCACAGGTAGAGTTCCTCTACTGGGGTTATAGCTGATATTTTGAGGGGATTGGTGGATAGTGGTTCTCTGGAGATGAGGGAAATATCACGTCCTTCTTAGAACTTTTTCAGAAAAACAGACTCAGAAGTGAAAGTGACCAACAACCTCATTGCACAGGTGAGGAAATTGGGGTTCAGAGAGATTAAGTGACTTGCTCAAGGTCCTATAGAGGCAATAAGTGATGGAGACGAAGTTTGAATTCAGGTCTCCTGACTCCAAGTCCAGCACCATATTCATTGCACCATGATGATTCTCTGGACAGACCCCAGTGATGATCAGGCTACAAACATCCATTGTAATAATAGCATTAGGTTGTTGGAAAGTAGCTCGGATTGAGCAAGGAATAATGTTACAGAGTAATTGACTTCAATTTAACAATTATTAAGTCTTTGATACAGGGTTGGTTACATCAAGACTGTAAGCCCTTTTCAAAAAATCAATTGTGTGATAGCTATCACAAGAGTAATGATATCCAGCTATACCATCTCCCTGTCATAGCTCTAGCAAGTAATCCTGTAAAAATTCTGAGCTAACTTCATGACTGGATTTGAGAATAAACATCATCGTAAAATTATAGGTATATTTTTTCTGTGCACAATATAGTAATCAAGTTATCCTGATGCCAAAATTTTATTTCCAGAGCACATTGATTGGTCTTTGTAACAACAAAACTGCAAATAAGGATATCCGTAACCAAAATAGTGGCTTACTTCTACCTATTGAATTACAGAATCAAAAGGAGGGTATTCAGAAACAATCTAGTTCAATTCTCTTGGAATTTTACCAAGGTTCCTGCTACCACACCATTAACAGATGGTTATCTATTCTTTTTTGTCTAAGACATTTAGGGAAGGGGAAGCTACTGCCTTCTGAGGCAGTCTAACTTTTGGAACTAAGTATTTAGAAAACTTTTATGCTTCTAACAAGTTTACCATTCTACTAAGACTCTCTGTCTCTACCTCTGTCTCTCTGTTTCTCTGTCTGTCTGTCTGTCTGTCTCTCTCACCTCTATGCATTGCTCTTAGTTTTGTCTTCTAATCCCTCTTTCACTTGATGGACCTCCAAATACTTAGAGACTGCTCAGGTGGCTATGGAGCACTTAGAGTTTGGTCAGAAATCAAAGATGCCAATCATCTTGACTTTATCCTGTTACTGGACTTTGATGACTCTGGAAGAAAGAGTGAGGTTGATGACTGTGTACCTGTGCTTCACTTAAATCCAATTCACGTGAAAGTCATGACATCACTCCATTGATGTCATTGGTCTTCTTTGAAAAGGATCATGAACAATCACAGTTTTCATTATCTTCTTCTGTCCCCTCACCTTCCCAAGATCTTTCCTTTTCCAGGTTAAACATCCATAGCAGCTTTAATAAATTCTTGTTTATTGTGGTCTACATTAGACAATCAACTAATATACTGAGTATCTGCTATGTCTTAGGCATTTAATGAGGACTTACTATGATTTAGTACCTACTATGTGCTAAATTCTGGGGGTACAAACAAAGGGAAAAACACAGACAAAAAGTTTAAACCAATTTTTGTTCGTAAGGAGTTCACAGTCTAATGGTGGAGACAACATTCAGACAATTGTGTACAAACAAGGCATATGCAGGATGCATTGGGAGTGATCTCAAAGAGAAGGCACTAAGATTAAGGAGGGTGCAAAAAGGCTTTTTGCAGAAGGTTGGACTTTAATTGAGACTTGATAGAAACCAGGGAAGTGAGCAGGCAGAGGAAAAGAAGGAGAATATTATAGGCATTGGGATAGCTGGGGAAAGTGCTAGGCGTTAGGAGGTTGTAACAGCAAGCAAAGTAGGATTTTTTTGCTGCTGTTCTGGATTGAGTTTTAGGCAATCAAGTGCCTTTGAATCAGTCAAGAATTTTTGATTGGAAATACTACATATATATATGTATATATACGTATATATATACGTATATATGTATATATACGTATATATACATATATATATATTATTATTGCTTGGAGAGAGTGGAGGAGTCAGAAGCAGAGCTGAGAGAGAGAGGGAGTGTCATAAGGTTAAGGGAACTTGTGGGGAGGCCTAACAGAAAGAATGTTTGTGATGTCAGATGTCTGTTGATCTGTATTAATTTCTCAAACAGAAGCCCTATCTATTGGTCTTTATGAGTGAATTGAGATGATGGCACTGGTAATGTGTATAAATATTGTAATAGCTCTATTAAGGTTTGTTTTCCTAGAAACAGAAGCTGTGAGCAGGAGCCCCTGGAGCCTGCTGTCAGGTAGAAACACAAAGAGTTTGGAATGGAACAATCCCTGTGGGTTGAGTCAAGGAGAAGAAGTAGAGAGCTGACTGTATGTGAATCCAGGTAAGAGCTGGGAGTGGTTGGCCCACAGATGAGGAGCTTTGGGGTTTAGAAGTCACCTTTGAGTCAAGATGAGACAGGACTTTGTGTGGACACTGTGTATTGATTACAGAGATTGTTTCTACATAGGGGTGGATGGTATGGCATTTTCTGCTACCCCTTAAGAATGCATCATGCTAGGGAACACCCTAGCCTGGGACCCTCTGATTTGGGGATGTAATAATATATGTTATGCATCATATGACATACCATTATGAGATACATATATGTGTTAGATGATATGCTTTGCTTAAGTATATTGCTATGAATGTTATACTGTACTTTATTGAACAATATTCGGTTTATTGCTGAATAAAGAGAGAGTTCATTATACTATGCAATTAGATCCTTAAAATTATTCACAGCAGAGGTGGAGGAACAGCAAGAAGGTCAGTGTCATGGGATTGAAGAGTACATGGAGAGGTGTAAGGTATAAAAAGACTGGAAACGTAGGTTTCCAAGGGCTCTGAGAGTCAAACAGAGGATTTTATATTTGTTCCTGGAGGTAATAGGGAGGCACTGAAGTTTGTTAGATACAGAAGTGACTAGACTGCTGGATTTAGAGTCAGTGAACCTGGGTTTACATTTTGACTTTGTTACTCACTGCTTATGTGAGTTTAGGCAAGTCACTTAATTTCTATGAGCCCAGTTTCCTCAACTATAAAATGAGAGAGTTGGAATAGATGACCTTAAAGAATCCCTTTGATGCCTACATCTAAGATCCTAGGATAATAAAGTTTTCCTTGGAAACACAACATAGTGACTAAAGTACAAGGCTTGGAGTTAGGAAGACCTGGGTTTTAATTCCATTTCAGATACTTAATAACTGAATGGCCCTGGGTAAGTTGCATAATTGCTGTAAGCATCAGTTTCCTCATTAGTAAACTTGACTAATACCGTATCTCATAAAGTTCTTGTGGGGAACAAAGAAGATGGTGTATATAGAGAGTTTTGTATACCTTAAAATGCTGTATAACTGTGAGCAATTATCATTTCCTAAAGTCTGGTGCCCCAAACTGAACACAATACTCCATATTTGGTCTGTCCAAGGCACAGGACAATGAGACTATCACTTCCTTCTTTCTGGACCCAATATTTAATGAATTCTAAGATTTCACTAGTTTTTTTGGGATGGTGTTGCTAATTCATATTAGAATAATAGATTTCAAGCTGGATAATCTAGTTAAGGAAACAACAAACTGTGACCTGTCACCTGTTTTTATATGGTCAGTGAGCTAAGAACGTCTTGATTTCTCAAAAAACTATTCTTAGATTGTCAGCCATACAAAAACAAGTGATGGCCACATTTGAGGGTCACAGTTTGCTGATCTATCCAACTCCCTCATTTTGCAGATGAGGAAACAGAGTCCCTGAGTGGTTACTCTGTTGAAAGTTACCGAAGTAGTAAGTAGCAGACGCAAGCTTGGAATACATTTCTCCATTATTATTTCATTTATAATGAAGTTAAGGGTGAAGTTTGCAATTCTCTAAAACCACTAGAAATATTCCATACTAATTGCTATTTCGCCCCCTTCCACTATTTCATGTGAAATTCATTTTTATCACAGTTGTGGTGCTTTACTTTTATTTCTATTCTAATTCGTTAGATTTAGGTTAGTCCATTATTCTAGCCCATTGAGATCTCTCTTTTTTTTTAATCTCAACTCAGTCCCTCAACATGTTAGTTGTCCTTTCCATCTTTGTGACATCTTTATATTGACAACCATGCCTTCTATATCTTCATCTTAGTCACTGATAAAAATACTAAAGAGCATAGGGCCTATTATAGGATCTGGGAAGCAGCACTAGGGACATATCTCTGCGCTAGCATTGAGCAAGTCAAGCCAAGAAAAGTATTTTTAAGCATTTACTGTGTGCTTATTGTAGACTGAGAGAATGGCAATGTCAACAGAATTTTTTTTAAGGGAATGATGAAGCCAGAGATTGTTTCTAGGCAACAGGAAAGGTATAAGAAGGGATTAAATATAAGTCAGAGAAGAGTGAAAAAATTAAAGGAAAAAGCTTTTGAAAGGAGATAGGATAGACTAAAGAAATGAGGATTCACTCCCAAAATGCTAGAAATATCTGCGAATATCTCTTTCCTTCAATATATACATACAATTAATATCATACTACAACATACTCTGTACCATGCCAATTTATACTTACAATAATATAAATATATAATCTACCTCTCTGTTTAGAAATCAGTGTGATACTACAAGGTCTTTGTCACAAAGAGATTTTTAAAAGGGCATATATTATACATATTCAAAAATCTCTTAAAAATCTATACATATATATGTATGAGTTCTTTCATGGAGGTCAAGAATTGGAAATTGAGGGGATGCTTATCAAATGGGGAATGGCTGAATAAGTTGTGGTATATGACTCTGATGGAATACTACTCTATACTATAAGAAAATAAGGTTTCAGAAAAACATTGGAAGAGTTATATGAACTGCTGCAAAGCAAAGCAAACAGAACCAGGAAAACACTGTACAGAGTAACACCAATGTTGTAATGGTGATCAACTGTGAAAGACTTGACTACTCCAATCAATACAATGATCCAAGAGAGTCTCAAAGGATCCATGAAGAAAAATTCTATCCACTGCCAAAAAGAGAATGATGAAATCTGGATGCAGAGTGAAGCATACTTTTTTCACTTTCCTTATTTTTCTTGCTCTGTATGCGTGCATGTGTGTGTGTGTGTGTGTGTGTGTGTGTGTGTTTGCAACATGTCTGACATGAAAATACTGCAAGACTTCACATGTATAATTATTGCTTGCTTTCTCAGTGGGTTGAGGAAAAGTGGGAGGGAGAGAGAGAGAGAATTTGGAACTCAAAATTTTAAATAATGATTGTTTAAAAATTTTTTAAATGTACTTGAAAAATATTTAATGAAATAAAAATAAAAGATTTTAAAAAGGAATCAATGTGATGAAATAAAAAGATCCTTGACTCTGGAATGGGGAATCATGGGTTCAAATCTGACCTCTGATAAGTTAACATCTGTGTGACTTGGGCAAGATCTTTAGCTATCAGCAAGCAAGCATTTATTAAGTACTTACCATTTGCTAGCATTGTGCTAAGTGCTTGGAATAAAAACACAAGGAAAATGAAAGATAATCCCTGCCCTTAAGCAAGTTTACATTCTTTTTTAAAAACAAAATAGTCTTGGGGGGTGGAACCAAGATGGTGGAATAGAAAGACAGACCTGTAGAAGCTCCCCATCTTAGCCCATAAAATACCTGTAAAAAATGACTCTAAACAAACTCTAGAGCAGCAGAAACCATAAAATAACAGAGTTTAAGAGATTTCCAGCCCAAGACAGTCTGAAAGGCTGACAAGAAAGGTTTATCGTACCAGGCATGGAGCAGAGCGCAGCCCAGTGTGGGCCACACAGTACCACATGGACAGGACCAGAATAGGTTTCAGGGAGCCAACACCAGCAGCAGTTCCCAGATTGCTCAATGCACAAATGCCAAAGAAAGCTTCAAAAGTCAGTGAGAAAGCTCTTTCACCTGAGTGAGAAGGGAATGTAGTCTGGACCCAACAGGAGCAGCCACTGCAGCAGAGCATCTGCTTTTGGAGCTCTCCACTTAAAGACCCTGGTGGAATTAAGCAGCTGATCTGGATCTCAGCCCTGAATGCCTCTCCTGGGTTGTGGAAGAGTGCTGGGAGTAGAGCTGGGGGTGGCTCTGGAGAGAGAATCCTGCTGGCAGATTCTGGGCAGAACAGAGTGCTTGTAGTTGCTCCCAGACCAGAGTGCAAGCCAGGAGAGGAGTAAACTCCTCTCCCTTGAATGTGCCACCTTGGAGGAATTGAGAACTTACAGGTCCCCAGAGTATACCCCCTTCTTGACAAAGGACTCAAAAGTCAAGTAACTGGTTGGAAAAATGCCAAAGAAAGGGGAAAAAAATAAGACTATAGAAGCCTACTTTCTTGGTGAACAGGTACTTTCTTCTATCCTTTCAGATGAAGAAAACAATGTATACCATTAGAGGAAGACATCAACATCAAGGCTTTTGCATCCAAAACCTCTAAAATAAATATGCAATAGTCTCAGGGCATGGAAGAGCTCAAAAATTTTGAAAATCAAGGAAGAGAGGTGGAGGAAAAATTGGGAAGAGAAATGAGAGCAATGCAAGAAAATCATGAAAAGCAAGTCAACAGCTTCCTAAAGGAGACCCAAAAAATGCTGAAGAAAATAACACCTTTAAAAATAGGCTAACTCAAATAGCAAAAAAAGTTAAAAAAGCCAATGAGGGCAAGAGTGCTTTAAAGAGCAGAATTAGCACAACTCATCATTTCATTGAAAAAGTCTGAAAAAATACAATTGTAATAACTGTGGAGACTATATGCTTTTCAATATTTTCTATAATATATTAAGCCCAGTAATGAAGTCTTTAGTTCAAAGGGTATGGCATCTTAGTTGCTTTATTTGCATTATTCCAAATTAATTTCCAAAATGGTTGGATTATTTCAAACTCCACAACAAAGTATACCTATCAATCGGCAACCCCTCCAAATTGACTATTGTGATTTTGGGGGGTCATTTTTGCCAATTTTTAGGACATGAGGTGAAACTCAGGGGTTTTATTTTCATTTCTCTTACTAGTGATCTGGAGCATTCTTTAATTTTATTGTTAATACTTTGCAATTCTTCTTTTGAGAACTGTTTACATTCTTTGACCACTTATCTATTGGAGAATGGTTTCTATTGAGGAATGAATTCTTTAAAATGACATTTCAATTTCTATGTACAGAAGTTCTAGTCAGTTCTCTTTTCTTACTTCCTGCATTATGGTGTGTAATGTCCCGGACTTGCTACGTTAAGTCTACCCTTGGAAGCTTACCTCAAGATCTGAACCTGGATCTCTGTCGGCCTTCGGACGTCTCTGGCCCCTACCACATGCAGCTATGGTAGGGGAATCCCACTCCTCCATGGAGGGGAAATGACTACACAGAACACCGAGGTTGCCAGTGCACTTCACTTTATTAATGGCGTCTCTCTCTGGATCCCTCCCCGACAGCCCCTTATATCCCCAGACAGAGCCCCTCCCATGTTCCTCCCTGAGGGCAGAGCCAGCTCCCTGAGGGCAGAGGCAGCTTCCAGAGGGTGGTCCGGAGCTTGGCCCCTAACAATGGTATTAAAGTTTTTGTCCTGTTGTGTTCTTCTGGAACATCTATCTTCCTTAAATTGTCTTTGCACATCTTGTCTTCAAGATCATGTTTTGACTATTTTCTTTTATTGTTATCTTTGTTTTCTCTTCTTCTAGATTGTTTTTCACTTCTGTATATTTACATTACCAATCTATTGTTCTCTCTTTTATTTCCTTAATGAGATTTGTAATTATAAATTCCATATTTTTCCATTCTGCCCATTATTTTTGCTGTGCAGACCATAAATTTTATTTCATTATTCTCATTTCTCTTTTGAACCACTCAGGAACAGTGTGTTGTGGTTCTGTGTTCCACTTCCCTTTGTTTCAGAGTATTTATTCATAAATGCCTGAACTTGTTTACTAGCTCTGGAGGCCCTCTCTCCTTTTGTTGTTAATAGCTTTTCTATTGACTTACCTGCTTATGTTCAAGGTCTTTGAGTTTTCTTTTTGCTGAGATCTTTGTTAGTTTCAGTTTACCCTTCTCCTCTGATTTTTCCTTATTCCTTACTTTCTGACTTTGTCCTTTGTGATAACGATTTCCTTGGAGGATAGCACATCTCGCTTTCCTTTTGTACTGGATAGTTCATGTTTTACCAGCCAAGGTCTCTGCCACCAAGGAGCTTTTGAATAGACAGAATTGGACCTAGCTAGATGTTACGCTATTTCCTTAGATTTAGTGGAGTAGTGTCCTGCCTAGCTCCTTCTGTTCCTCAGTTCTACAGCCAGGCACCAGCAGGTGAGAGAGCACTATGTGGTTGTCTACCATGGCACTGGCTGCCAGTCAAGGCTCACAGAAGACTTTTGTTCTTGAAGGGCTGCCACTTGCTGGCTGGCTGTCACTGCCTAAATAAATGTCTGCAACCTGGAGCCAGGGTTTCCATGGCACTGGAAAGAGCAAGGGTAAACCTGGTTGTGGGATTGTTTTGTTTTTGCAAGGCCATAGATTGGATCCTTAGATCTGCTTGCGCAACCCTGCGGCTAGTAGCCTGAGAGGTAGGTGAGGACACTGAGTGAACTAAGGAACAGCTTTTTTTAAAATCTTCTTTTGGATTCTGGATGTCCTAGACCATGGAAACCGCGGAAGTTGCCTTGTTTTTGGCACACAGTTTCTGTTTTGGAAAGGTTTGAGAGGTCATGGAGATCAGAGAAAACTTCTAATCTGCCATTTTGTTGTTCATGTGACCCTGAAGTAACCAGGAGTTTACATACTAATGGGAGAAGACACCAAATAAAGGGGAGCTGAAAATTGGAGGAGTGGGGAAAGAGGAAGAGGGAGAGGAAAGTCCAGAGGAGGAGCGACGGCCAGTGTGGGGCCCTTTCCAAAAATGGAAGTTTCAGAAAGAGCTCACCAATGGGAAAGGCGGTCCACGGAAGTGGAGTCTGGAGGCCATTATGAAGAATGAGCAATGACTGAGTTAGAGCCCTTTCCCAAAATGGAGGTTCTGGGAAGCACCCACCAGTGAGAGAAGGGGCCCAAAGAAGCCTCCTTCAGCCACAGGTTCCTCCCCTGCAAAATAAGAGTTAGACTGATGAACTTCTATGACATTTGGAGTTTTTGATTGCATTTGCATATCCATGCTATTTTCATCTTCTAGGTGGTTGTATCTAGCGAGCATAGGCCTCTCCTAAAAAATTTAAAATTAATAGATTCCCCCTGACAAATCATTCTAATGATGATATCCCACTGGCTAGCTAGCAAATACATGAGTGGAGATGGAGTTGGGGAGAAGTTTGTCAAAGCTAGGGATTATGTCATTCATTTTTTTAATTTCCTGAGTCTTACACAGTACCCTGTAGATCATGGCTTAATCAGTATTTGTTAAAAAATAACCATGGGCAAATGAATTAAATGACTGAAGGAAGATACAGTTCAAAGAAGTCAGTAGTAGCCAGGTAGCAAGGAGACACTTATTCTGGAAATTATTGTCTTGACAAGTGGTTGAATGCAACAGTCCTATGACCAGTGTTGATAGTTTCCTGACTGGTATTTTAACCAGGGATCAGAATGAAAAACTTTCACCCTGATTTTAATTATATGGGTTTTCTTTTCAATTTGTGAATTTGAATATTTTGTAGCTCTATCAAATGCAGTTGTATGCTTTTACTAAAATATCATAATGTGAACTTTTTTGTTTTC
>JAQQSK010015855.1:0-10633 GCA_028658325.1 Potorous gilbertii
TGATATGGGTAATTAGAATGCTCAGTGTATTGGGGAGGGAGGAGGGGACAAATGGGGAGAAAATTTGGAACCCAAAATCTTGTGAAAATGAATGTAAAAAGTTAAATAAATAAATTTATTAAAAAAATCAAAAATAAATATAATAAAATGATAAAGTGGGACTCAAATGAAGACATATGAGAAATACTCCCTATCTGTTCCATCATGGAGGTGGCAGGTCAACAAGTGTTACATATTGTATATATTTTCAGGATTTTTCAATGTATCAATCAATTGTGTTATCTCTCTTTTTTTTCCTTCCTATATTGCTATATTGCTAAATACTATTTGTGCAATGTGATGGCTGTCTGAGAGGAGGGAAGTTTGGTACACTATGTATGTAAGAAACAGAAGGGATCATTAAAAACTTTTTATAAAAAAGAAGAGGCTCTCCTTATGAATGTGACGAATGTGAGAAAGTCTTCTTTGATCATGCATCTTTTACTCAATATCAGAGAATTCATTCTAGAGAGGGTCCCTATGAATGCAATGAGTGTAGGAAAGTGTTCAGCCAAAAAATCCTACTCACTAGACATGTTAATACATACTGCAGAGAAACCTTATGAATATCATGAATGTGGGAAAACTTCTTTTGTTCTCTCATCTCTTACTCAACATGAGAAGATTCATAGTAAAAAGAAGCCCTTTAAGTGTAGTAAATATAGGAAAGCCTTCAGCCAGAGAAGTCACCTTAGTTGGCATCAGAGAACTCATACTGGAGAGAAGTCCTATGAATGTAGTGTTTGTGGAAAAGTTTTCAGTTGAAAATTATCTGTCATCCAACATAAGTGACATTATGCCAAAGAATAGATATTGGGAAAGTAATGGATTACAGGAAAACTTTAGTCAGACTTGTCACTTTATTAAATACTCGAGTCAAAAAGTAGGACAAGAAGCCACATTTCTATTATTTTAGGTAGAATTCATCTTCACACATAAAAAAAGAAAAAAAGACCCACTATCAAATTTCTTTAATGAGGTAAACATGATTTTGATACCCAAACCAGGGAGAGGCAAAGCAGAGAAAGAGAAGAATCAATTATTCTTTTTTTTCTAATGAATATTGGTGTAAACATTTTAAATAAAATCCTTGCAAAGAGACTACTACACAATAGCTAAAAAATAAGTAACTCTGACCAAGTTGGATTCATTCCATGGATGCATAAATGGTTCAACATTAGGACAATAATTAGTATAGCTAACAATATAAACAACAGAGATTAAAAATGTATACATACATATGATTAGTTCAATAAATACCGAAAGGCCTCTGACAGTACATGTTTACATTAAAAATCCTAAAAAAGAATATACATACAAGGGCCATTATTTGAAATAAACAAAAGTAGATAGCTAAAACCAAGAATTGGAATTCTTTGTAATTTTTTGTAATGGAGCTTTCCCAATATAAATAATAATAAGGCAAAGTTGCTCCCTCTCCTTACTATTATTTGACATAATTCTTAAAACATTACATTATATAAAACAATATATAATATATATAATAAAACTATATATAATGTAATACATATCATATAAAACAATTCTTAAAAATATAAGAAAATAACAACAAAGGCCTAAACATCAGTACCAAGTAGATAAAATTGTCACTGTATGCAAATAACATGTCTGTATACTATGAAAATCCTAGGAAATCAATGAAAAAAATTAAATCAGATGGTAAATAATGTTTCAACAACATAATAAGATATAAGATAAATCCATAAAAATAACCATTATTTTAAAAATAGTACTAAGAAGAAAAAATATGTAATAAGAAAAATTCCATTCTAAATTACTACAAAAGGCATGTATTATCTATTAAGACACATAAAAGAATTATATAAATATGAGTACAAAATGCTTTTTATGGAAATAAAGGATGACAATTTGAGCGATATTCCCTGCTCGTAACTGATTGGGCTATACCAATATAATATTAGTGATAATGCTACCTAAATTAATTTGTAGACAGTAGTATGTCAGTAAAACTACCAAGATTTGTTATCAAAATTACCTTGTAGAAATAGAAAAAAAAAGAACAAAATTTATTTGGAAGAAGAAAAGGTCTAGAGACTCTACAAGGTCAAGGAAAATAATGAGAAAAAGTACAAATGAAAGAGATATAGCACTATAACAACTCAAACTCTATTTAAAAGTACTGGTAATTTCAACTATTTGATACTAGTTACAAAGCAGAAAAGTAGATCAGTGTAACAGATCATATAAGCAAGAACCTGAAGCAATAAAGCAATAAAAACATTTAAATAACCCATGAACATATATTACTTACATAAGGAATCCATTTTTAATAAGGACTTTTGGGAAACCAGCAAGCAGATTGGCAGAAATTGAATTTAGACCAGTGTATTACACTATATTCCACAAAAGACACCAAACAAATTAGAATCCTGAATATAAAAAGTGACATCAGAAGAAAAAATTAGGACAGAATGAGAAATGATACCTTTTACAACCAGACAAGAGGATGGAAACTTAATCAAACAAGGGATACAATAGATCATTAAAGACAAATTAGACAATTTTGATTACATAAAATTTTTAAAAGTTCTTATACAAACAATAAAGAATATAGTCCAAAAAATCAATTGTAGAGTGAAGATAATTGCATCAAATATCACACATAAACCTAAGATTTATAGGTAATTGACAACATTTTATGTATATATGACATATATGTAGGGGCCCTTGTTTAATATGAACAAAAATCAAATAGCTAAAGCTAAGAGCTAGAAATATTTTCAGGGAAGTATAAATGGTTCATAAATAGCCTACTGTTATCAATACAGTTTTCAAAAAATTTCAAACTGTTAGTACTCATATGAGAATAGACTCCAAATCATTAGTAGTATATGTAAAATAAAACAGCTGAGGATTCACCTTTTATCCTAAAAATTGGCCAAGAGGATAAAAAAAGTCAAATGTTGAAGAAGGTATGGGAAAATAAGCTCACTAATATACTATTTTGTAGAACTGCAAATTTGTAAAAAACTGTGCTCATGATCAATTATGCTAGATATGTGAGTAAAACAGGCATACCCTTTGACCTATCAATGCCAGTACTGGGGCTATTCCCCAAGGATATAAAAGACAGAAACAAAGGTCCACTATATGCGCCAAAATATTCACTCCTCTTTGCAGTAACAATTAGAAACAAAATGGCTGTCAAAAATATTCACAATGACTACACAACATAAATGAAAATCCACTCAAATGAAACTGGATTCTGAACAACCTGAAAGCCAATGATGGTCCCAGAAAACATAATGAAATGTGTCTTCTTCCCAGCAGAGGAGTGATGGTTGCTACAGCAGTGTTGTATCCAGTGACTCTTTTTTTTTTTTTGGTTGACTGTTTTCCTTTGTTATGAAATGGAGGATAGCTCACCAATCACTATTGCGCTGCCCTGCCCCCCCGCCACGTGGGTTACCAGTAAAAAGGGCCTACTGTGCCTGATCCTAAGACTGAGCCCTCATTGGACAAACCATGCTATAGTTATAAGGGAGGGTTCAATCTGAAGGTTTGAGACAGAGATTTGTTTTTTTAACAAATAACTGTGATGTAAAATGAAAACACATTTGAAAAAAATAGAAGACTGTGTCTGGATTCACCTTGAACAATGCTATCAGTCTCTTCTCCATGGTTCCATTTTCCTACCCTGCCCATTTGTCAGTCAGTCAGTCAACTAAAATTTATTGATCTATGTGCCAGGCACTGTGCTAAGTGCTACCCATGCATCTGGATAAAATCCAAACACATCTCACAAGAGTCTGATGTCCTGGGAATTTCTTCCTTCTTCCCCAGTCCCCCAATTCCTGTTTCCAGTCTCCTGGAGGCAGAAAGACCTGGACATTCCCTGCTGTAGTAACCGTCCCTGCTCCCTTCCATGCTCCTGTAGGTCAACTCTGCATTGTTCATTATTGGGCTTACCCTGAATACAATACTGCCACAGCATATTAATGCAGCCTAAAATCAAATTACGATATTTTTTTAGCATCTCTGTCACACCATTTATTCACATTTAGCTTACCCTGTAATATCTGTAATTTTTTTTACACTTTGAATTTTGGAGGAGTATTTTACCCTTGTCTTATTTTCATATCTGGGATCTTCTGAAGATTATAATTACCTCAAAAATACTGTAAGGCCCCTAACTTTTGTTGATGTGCTGTAGGATGCTGTAGGAGTGGCTCTAAAGCCAATATTCTTAGGTCAGGTTCAATGTTGAGATAAAACAAAGTACTTGCAAAGAATGGAACATTTAACCAAGGAGGAGGTTTGCTTTGCCCTAATGTAGTAAGAATATACAAGGATGCAGTGCTTCTTAGCTTCCCTCATCTCCCTCTGGAAACTGTCATTGCACTGGCTCACAAGTCTACATGCGGGAAAGGTTGGGACCAGTCAGGTTATATAGGGAGAGGAAGGTGGGTCTGGGAAGTCAGGGAAGCTGCAACAGGAAAACGCTGTTCCTACCACAGATGCTGACAAAATGTTCCAGAGGTGATTGTGCATGGTGGCACCAATGCAGACAAAAATCTCCTCTTCACAAGCCCTCTTAGCCTCCTCATTGATCCGTTGGCAATCTAGGCCAGCTTTATTTGCCTTAGAGCACCTTGATTAGCATCAGCAGACATAAGGCAGTGAATGCAGGATGAAGGTGGCAAAAGGAAAGTGAGGGAGACTCAGAGGCCCCCAGGACCACTCCTGATTTCCCACCAATTTTAACGTGTGAAAGTCAGACTATACCTCGTAGGAACAACCTCTGGAACATTGTATCAGTCTCCTGTTCCCCTCTGTGGTCAAAGGGACAGACTGAAGGCCAGAAATTTTTTAGATGTTGGTCAGCAGGGTTCCTGAGGTCTTGGATCAGCATTGCGTTCTATTTGGCTATTATATAGCTTTGACACAAAAGACACTCACATTTCTGTAGTCCTAAATCCAACTCAAACTTGAGTAGGAGCTGGAAAGTCTATGACCAGAAACTGACCTATACCATCTTGTAACAGCACTTACATCACCTTCCTGTTCCCCCAAAGCCCCAGCACTGGAGTCTATGTCTGGGGCTAGGGAATGGACACCAGCCACAATGGTGGTGGTGGTAGTGGCGAATTTTTCCTGCTTGTAGTTGGGTATAACCAAACAAGTAAATAGATTTAAGTACTATTTTTGTATGTGTATATGTTATATATGTGTTTATATACACACATACATCTCTCTCTCTACATGTATATATATATATATATATACATATATATATATGTATATATATATATATATGTATATATATATATATATATATATACACATATATACACACATATACCTTGGAGACCATTCAGTAACATGTTAGACCTTTTGTGTGTGTGTGTGTGTGTGTGTGTGTGTGTGTGTGTATATATAATATGAATAATTGTATATATGTGTTTTATATATATATATATATATATATATATATATATATATATATATGAATAAAGGAAAATGGAGTCGAAAAGGAGGAAAGAGGGAAGGAGGGAAAGAGGGAAGAAAGGAGAGGAGAATAAGAAAAGGAAGGAGAGGAGGAAAAAAGGAGGAAGAAAGGGAGGAAAGGAGGGGACAGGAAAGAGGAAGGGAAAGTATGAAAGAGGAAGGGAAAGTGGGAAAGACAGAGGAAAGAAGGGAAGGAAGGAAGGAAGGGAGGAAGGAAGGAGGCATATTGACCACCTAACTATCCTTAAAAGATGGAATTCCAAAGATTTGAGTATTACAGTGTCAGGTTCTAGAACTCTACTCTCTGCTGCTCTTTAAGAATAGACAGAAACCAGGCCTCCATCAGGGATTAGGAAAAGTTGATTTCTTTTTAGAAAAATTCCTTTTTAGGAAAATCCTTGTGATTTGGCTCCTGTGAAGAAAGCTGAGCTTCCTTTTAGAGTCTTTTAATTACCACCTCCATTTCTGGAACAGCAGCCAGCATATAGAAACAAGTGTTTCTCTCTTTAATGAATTCCCAAAATGCTATGGTACTTACTAAAGAAAGGTTTCAGTAAAGCCACTGCTGAAGTGACATTTTTTTTTAAAACCATGCCTTAAAAAACAAACAAAAAAAACCACCGCTCTGCTCCAAACTCACAGGAATGCATTGCAGAGTTTAAAAGAAATGTACTGTTCTCCTCCCCTTATTCCTTTACCAACTATCGGCACCTTATTTTCTAAATACAATGTCCTCCACTAGAGATACAGATTAAAAATGTGTACAGGGGCCACTGACTTAGCAGGTGACACCTATGTTTTATTGAGTTTGCCTAAGTGTTTCACTATCTTTATGAACCCTTAATGATAAAGAGTACTGGAGAGAGATCTCTGAATTCATCAATGAAAGAGTTAATCTACAGAGGTTGCTCAGCATTTCCTCTAGTGCCTAGAAACTCTATCTAGTTCCCTAGCAACATGGGAATTTACCCACTCTTATTGTGGACATAGCACAAATCTCTCTGTGGACTAGAACTACTCCAGGATTCTGGGAAGAGTGGCTAATGGTGTTGAACAGTTTTGGACTAAACTGTCCTTTTACAAATCTTGCAAATATACAATGCTGTTCACAAGGAAAAATAGGTTAAATGAGATGAGTTCCTCAATTTAACCTGTCATCATCCTAGATAAACAACTCAAAAATCAGATCTTATTCAGGACCCAATAGCATTCAGGCAATGTGGGATGGTGGATAAAGTACCTGAATTTGGAGACAGGGAAATCCGGATCCAAATTTCACCTCTGACATGTGCTAGCTATATGTCCCTAAGCAAGTAACTTAATCTTCCTAAGCCTGAGTTTCCTCATCTGTGTGTGGGCAATTGATAAAGAGTATCCTGAACATCCAGGAGCTTTCAGGGTGGTGAGATTTTGTTTGGAATTTTGATTGTGTCTTTCTATGGAAGGGTAGATACAATCCCTGACATTTCTCCTTGAATGACTTCCATTGGTGCAGGCTGTGCCCAAGATGACTTTGCTGGCTCCTCCTCCCAAGGGACATGTTGTGGGAAGAACCAACCTTTGCTGAAACTTATAAAAAAGAAGATAGATCTTCTATTTTTCCACCTTTGTTCTGAAAGGATCCTGAGAATGCAGCAGAGTTAAGAGCAGACATAGTTGGAGGAGGATGGGGTTGGAGCTCTTAATGATTGGTGCAGAACGTTTTTATTCTTGCAAGCTGAGAGGTGAGCTCATGGTCCCTGCTTTGGAAAAGAAGTACCTGCCAATCATCAGGCTGATACAGAATCCAAGCAATGGATTCTCCTGGATCTGTTTTTCTCAGGGAGCCTCTGCCCTTTTTCAACCCCCAACTTTTTGCACAGAGAGTTCCTAGATAATGTCATTCTCAAAGCCAAAACCCCTAGTTTGAGGATAGGGAGTTTCCTGGGCAGTTAGATTCAGAATCTGTTTTTCTGAGATGAGGGGGATTTCTTGGGCAATACTTACCTTATCAGGAGTTAGTTACCCCTTCAGCAACTCTAAGTTTGAGTTAATGACCTAGTCTATCCAAAGAAGGGGAAATTTCTGAGAATTGAATGGAGTAAGAGCAAGTCTGACTCTGGGGTGGGAATGGCAGAGGAGTAGAATAAAAGAATGCTAGGAAATAAAAGATTAAAGACAAAATGGGGGAGAAGGGGACATAGATGATACTCATCACTATTACCTAAGTAATAGATCAAAATATGAGTCAGATCAAATGACGGTTTGCCTATGTGGAAGCCCCAAGTGTATTGTCCTTCTAAAGGAAACTGGGATTCACCAGAATATTGGCGGCTATATAATAGTAACAGTGGTGTTTTCTTCTGAGGAGAGTCCAAGAAACAATACAGTAGTATGAGACCAAAGGATGTTAGGACCCTGTAGAAAGTAAGATCTACCAGAGAGGAGGGACAAAAATTATACTGATTTTTGATGTACTACTGCAAGCCTGTTGGGGATGTTAGGCATTTTTTACCAACTCCAGTGAGTTCTTTGCATTTCTAAATTGTTTTTTAATAAAAAATAAAGGCTTACCTCTATGTGAAATCTACATTGATACTTTAAGTATTTGTATGGAAGTTGAGTCCTGTTGCTCATTTCTGTAGAAATCTAGACATAAGCAACAGTCAGAGATTTACTAGAGTAAACTCTGGCTGGGGGCATCCAAGTCAGCACTAAGCATACCAAGAAAGGCACAAATACGATCCCTGTCTTCAAGGAGATCACATTTTAATGGAAGAGACAACATGCCAACAGCTATTTACATAATTTATAAAATGTAAATAAGAGGTGATTTCAGAGGGAAGGCACTAGAAGTAGGACAGGAGGAGAGATAGAAGAGGCCAGAAAGGCCTCTTCCAAAAGACAGGATTTCAGCTGAGTCTGGAAGGAAGCCAGAGAAGGCAGTATTTAGAGATGAAGAGGGAGAACATTCTAGAAATAAGGCGACAGACCGTGAAAAGGAACAGACTCAGGGGATGGTGTTATGTGCAAGGAGCAAATGACCAGTATCACTGGACAGTAGACTATGTACATAGAGGGGAGTGTAACAATGGAAAGGTAAGAAGTCACTAGATTGTTGAAGGCTTTAAAAGTCAAACAGCAGATTTTATATCTGACACTGGAGTTAAGAGAAGCCACTGGAGTTTGTTGAGGGTGAGCGTGTGTGTGCGTGTGCGTGTGTGTGTGTGTGTGTGTGTGTGTGTGGTGTAGATTGGGTTGACCTATGCTTTAGGAAGATCAACCATCAGCTAGATGACAGTACATAGAGATTTGGGTTTGGAGTAAGGAGTACCTGAGTATGATTCCACACTCACACACATACACACACACACGTTGTATGACCATGGGCAAGCTCACTTAACCTCCCTGTACCTAAGCTTCCTCATCTGTAAATGGGGCTAATGACACATCACAGGGTTGTTGCGAGGACCAAATAACTCACATAAAAGTGCTTTGAAGAGTTTAAAGCCCTACATAAATATTCTTGGCGATGACCACAATGAACTACTTAGGCAGATGGATAAAGCATCTATTGGAATGAGAAAAGACTTAAGGCAGGGAGACTAACCTAAAAGTCAGTCCCGGAATGAGTGAATGAAGACCTACACCAGTATGGTGGCTGTGTGAGCAGAGAGAAGGGGTTGTTTTCCAGACTTAATGCCAGAGACAGCTAGTGCCACAGTAGATGGAACACTAAGCCTGGAGTCCAGGTCAGGAAGACTTGAACGCCAATGTGGCTTCAGACACCAGCTGTGTGATCCTGGGCAAGTCACTTACCACAAGGCTGTGAGGTACCCCCATCTCACAGATGAACAAACTAAAATTATTTGATTTATCCATGGTTATTCAGTTAAAAAGTCTACAGGTGGGTGGTGCAATAGATCAAGTTGTGGCCCTGGAGTCAGGAAGACACAAAGTCAAATCCAGGCCTGGCTACTTGGGCCATGCGGCCCTCGGACAAGTTAGCTACCGACTGCCTCAGTTTCCTCAACTATAAAATGGGGATAATAATTGTACCTAGCGGGGGCGGAGCCAAGAGGGCGGAGGAGAAAGAGGCACCTGTGCCAGCCCCGAACCCACAGGCCACAATGATCTATGAAAAGAGCTCCCAACAAATACTGGAACCGTAGGAGCTGCACAGCAACGGGGTGGAGGAGATTTACATCCCAGAGAGCCCTGAAAAACCGATCCCAAAGGTCCAACACGCACCGGATGGGAGCAGAGCCCAGCCCTGCCCTGGCCACGAGGCACTGAGAGGAGCTAGCAGATCCAAGCAGGCTTCAGGGACGGAATCTCCAGCAGCCGCGAAGGTCCCTCCACCCACAGACGCACAGGTCAGTGAGAGAGACGTCTGGATGGGCTGAGAGGAGAGCGGGGGGTCTCCATGACTTGGGCCCCCTTGGGAGCCAGCAGCGGCAGAGGCAGCAGGCAGCCAGAGGCTCCCGAAGCAGGCAGGAACTCAACAGAAGCTCCATTACAAAAGGTCTCTGCATAAACCCCCTGAAGGAACTGAGCCTGGGAGGCAGCACCCAGGAGGTGAGCACCAGAACTTAAGGTCCCACTGAATAGCAGCCAGGCCTGCTGCCAAAAGCCCTGAGGCTGGAAAGCAGCATTTGAATCTCAGACCCCAAGCACTAGCTGGGTGGACCTAGGCCAGGGTGAAGAGGACTCTCAGAAGTCAAGCAACTACCTGGAAAAATGCCCAGAAAAGGGAAAAAAGCTAAGACCATAGAAGGTTACTTTCTTGGAGACCAGATGATTCTGCCCTTCCTCTCTGACGAGGAAGAACAATGCTTACCATCAGGGAAAGATACAGGAGTCAAGGCCTCTGTATCCCAAAAATCTGAAATAGATATCCAATGGGCTCAGGCCATGGAAGAGCTCAAAAAGGATTTTGAAAATCAAGTTAGACAGGTGGAGGAAAAACTGGGAAAAGAAATGAGAGAGATGCAAGAAAAGTATGAAAAGCAGGTCAACACCTTGCTAAAGGAGACCCAAAAAAATGCTGAAGAAAATAGCACCTTGAAAAATAGGCTAACTCAATTGGCAAAAGAGGTTCAAAAAGCCAATGAGGAGAAGAATG
>JAQQSK010015856.1:0-10632 GCA_028658325.1 Potorous gilbertii
GTAGTTTTGCAAATGACTTCCATAATAGTCGTGTTGTGTAAGACTAACTATATTTCCCTCCATCCTATCCTGCCCCCCATTGTTTCTATTCTCTCTTTTGATCCTGTCCCTCCCCGAGTGTTGATTTCAAGTTGCTTAAGCTTTTTTTTTTTGATCATGGTTTTCAGGTAGACCAATAAATTTTCAAATTTTCTCTCCTGAATCTGTTTTCCAGGTCAGTTTTTTTTTCCAATGAGATTTTTCATATCTTCTATTTTTTTCATTCTTTTGCTTTTGTTTTATAATTTCTTGATTTCTCATAAAATCATTAGCTTTCATTTGCTCCATTCTATTTTTAAAGGAATTTTTTCCTTCAGTGAGCTTTTGGATCTCCTTTTCCATTTGTCCAATTCGTCTTCTTAAGTCAATCTTCTCCTCATTGACTTTTTTGACTTCTTTTGTCATTTGGGTTAGTTTAGTTTTTTAAGTGTTATTTTCTTCAGCATTTTTTGGGTCTCCTTTAGCAAGCTTTTGATTCATTTTTCATGTTTTTCTTTCATAACTCTCATTTCCCCTCCCAATTTTTCCTTTATTTCTCTTACTTGATTTTCAAAATCCTTTTGGAGCTCTTCCATGGCCTGCGACCATTTCATATTTTTCTTCAAGGGTTTGGATGTCAGAGCCTTGACCTTGCTGTCTTCCTCCAGTTGTATGCTCTGATCTTCCTCTTCATAAGGAAATACATTTTCACCAAGAAAATCTTCTATTGTCTTACTTTTCCCCCTGTTTTGGTCATTTTTTCCAGTCAATTACTTGACTTTTGAGCTCTTTGTTAAGTGGAGAGTGTATGTACTGCTCCAAGTTTCAGGGGTTTTGTGCAGCTGTTTTCAGAGATATCTCTAGGGTCCTGTAAATTCTCAGTTCCTCCAAAGTGGTATGATCAAATGAGAGGTGTTTACTCCTCTCCTGGCCTGCATTTTTGCCAATGAGCAGCTACAATCACTCTTTTTTGCCCTGGAACTACAAGTAGGATTCCCTATCTACAGCCACCACCAGCTCTACCAGGCCAGTGCTCCTCCTATACCCAGGAATGCCACCCAGGACTTTGACCCAGATTAGCCACTTGATTCCCCCACTGCCTGAGAACTCCAGAAGAAGCAGCAGCTTCTGCAGCAGTGGCTGCCACCACCCTGGGCCTGGGTCCCAGGGCCAGGCCATGTTTCTGTCTCATCCAGGTTGAGAGAGCTTTCCCTCTGACCTTTGAAGTTGTCTTTGGTGTTTCTGGTTTGAAAAGTCTGGAAACTGCTACGGTTGCCATTGATTCAGTACCTTGAGGCATGCTCCAGTCCTGTCTATGCCCCATGACCCAAGGTAGGCTGTGCTTTGCTCCAAGCTCAGTGCAACAGACCCTTCCTGTCAGCCCTCCAGATTTTCTTGGGCTGAAAATAGTTTTCACTCTGTAATTTTGTGGCCACTGCTGCTCTAGAATTTGTTTAGAGTGGTTTTGTACAGATATTTTGAAGGGTTTGGGGGGAGAGCTCAAGCAGGTTGCTGCTTCTACTGTGCCATATTGATTCTGCCCCTCCTGTATTCCCATTTCTGTGACACTCAACTGCACCACAATCCAAGCTCACCCTATTCTCTTCTTTTATCACAGGATCATATCATTGTTGTTGAGTCATTTCAGTTGTATCTGACTCTTTTGTGATCCATTTGGGGTTTTCTTGGCAAAGATATTGGACTGGTTTGCCATTTCCTTGTCCGGGTCACTTTATAATTGAGGAAACTGAGGCAAATGGAGTCAGGTGACTTGCCCAGGGTCACACAGCTAGTAAGTATGTCAGGCCAGATTTGAACTCAGGTAGATGAACCTTCCTGACTCCACTCCTAGTACTCTATCCAAGCTACCCTATCATGGGATTATAGAAAGGGAATTTAGAGGTCGTTAAATGACTTGCTTCATGGACATTCAGCTAGATCATATCAGAAATTTTGAAGTCATAGTTTTCCTGGTTTTGGGGGCAAACCTCTGCTCACTGTGCCTTGGTGCTCTCTCTGTCTGTCTGTCTCTTTTTCTCTTCATTTCTCTCTCTCTCTCTTTCTACAGAGATGCAGAAATTAATAGATTTAAATTGAGGCATATAAATTGATATATTGTCCCATTTCATCCTATATATACCTTGTTTGTGCATTGTTGCTTGCATATTGTCTCGCTCATTAGATGGTGAGCTCCCTGAGAGCAGGGACTGTGGTTTATTCATTTAAAAATTTTTTTCCCTTCCTTTTACATCCCAAATCTTAGCACGGTGCCTGGTAAATAGCAGGCACTTAATAACTTGACTTGTTTGAAGAATGAGTGCTCAGTATGTTTATTCCTGCTGCTAGAAATGTTGCTATCTCAAGATAACTCAATAATCTGAGAATACCATTCAACTTTCTGGTCTAGGGGCTATTGTCCATTTACTGAATGGTGCTTCTTCTGTTTTTACTCATATTTCTTTTTCGCTTTTAGCACTCAAACGCAACTTGGTGGCCCATTGGATAGATCACTGCACCCCTGGAATCAGGAGAACTGGAGTTCAAATATGGACTCAGACACTTACCAGCTATGTGGTCCTAGGCAAGTTGCTTAAAAAGGAATAAAAACCAAAAAAAAAAAAAAAAACCAAACCTCTGTTTGCCTCAGTTTCCCCATCTATAAATGGGCATGGTCGTAGCACCTACCTGCCAGGACTGTTATGAGGATAAATTGAGATAATATTTGTAAAGAGATTTGTAAACTTCAAAGTGTGACATAAATGCTAACTATTTCATGCATGCTCTTGTTTAAAAATCTTTAGATATCCAACAGTGTTGGACAAGAAAAAATTGACTTTGGGCTTTCTCTAATTTGACTATGCTTACAAACACAGGGGTAAAAATGGTCTTCAGAGAAAGCGGCATATAACAAAGAATACTGTTGTTCTTGAGGTCATAAAAGAGTATTTTTATCCCAGAGGGGGGTGGTATAGTACAGCACTATCTCTGACATCAGAAGACCTTGGGCTCCAATCCTTCCTTTGACATTATCTGTATGACTTGGACAAATCCCTTTAACCTCTCTCAGCCTCAGTTTCCTAGACTGTAGAAAGAGGAGATTGGTGGCCTAGGACATCTTTTTAGTGGTATATCTTTTACCCCATGATCCTATGACTGGGGTCAAAACTAATAAATTAATAATTGATACGCTTAAGAAAAGTGTCTAAGGAATCTATTTTTGTATAATAGCTACGTAAGATTAATTTTTTTATAATATGTTTTATTGATGTCTTTTTTTTTTTTACATCATCAGTTTTCTCCAGTGTCCCTTCTCCTCGCCTTCTCAGAGAACCAAGTCTAGGCCTCTATCTCAGACCTTCTCCTTTATGTGATTTCCAAGTATTGCTGAAGTCCTTCACTTCAAAGTCTATGATAGACTTTATAGATGGAAGCTATAGAGGATAGATAAACCTGTGATAGAAGTTATATAGTTACTAGCAGTAAGATTGAATATTATGGACCCCAAGAGGAATTTCCTGATAAAACCATAAAGAGGCACCTCTCTGAAGTGAAAGGTTTGAGAAAACAGCTTAAGGACTTTACTGTTTTATATTTATTCTACATATGATTTTATTTTTCCCCAGTGGGGCTTGGAAAATAGGACCTGTGATCTAACAGAAATAGAATGAAACCAGGAGTTAAAGCCAAGATTTTTAACCTGTCTATACCATACTAAAGAGGGAATGCCACAGTGCATGTATTTCATAGATTTTTTTTCTTCTTTTTTAAACTGGATCTATGATTTCATCCATGCAGAATATTCCCTCTACCAATGTACCTGCATTACAGTTTTAAAGAATTTACTAAGATATCAAGTGACCTGCCCAGGGTCACACAGTCAGTATGTATCAGGGGTGGGAATTAACCCCAGACATTTTAATTCCATGACTAGTCTCTATACACTATGTCATTCTTTGTTTTCTAAGATTATTGGGAGAATAAACAAGGGCAATGAGCACATTCAACGTTAGTTTAGAAAAGAAGCATTTATATAAGGGCCAATAATGAACACACATTGAACACCCATGTGGCCAGCAGCGTTGGAAGATACAAGGAAGTAAAAGATGTGCCTGTTGTCTGTTCAATTTGATTTTAGAAGCATTATCAAGCATGTGCTCTACATAAAACATTGTAATAGACTTTGTACACAAAGGCAAAACTAAAGCCATTCCAGCCCCCAAAGGAGCTTACGCTTAAATACAAAGTAATTTCTAGAGGGAGAGTTAAGGGAATGGCAATGGGGATGAAAGAGGCTGAACATACAAGGAACTAAATATTCTACTCAAATGGGTCTGTGATCCTATTGATTTGGGTGTTTCAATGAAGCGGACCACGACACATCTCTGCCCACCCATCTTGTGTGATTATTTTCTGTATGAGAAATAAGCCCCAACTGTGAGAAATGTGCTCATCTTAAATG
Organism: Potorous gilbertii; assembly: GCA_028658325.1. Lineage (NCBI taxonomy): Eukaryota > Metazoa > Chordata > Mammalia > Diprotodontia > Potoroidae > Potorous > Potorous gilbertii. The sequence goes on from JAQQSK010015856.1 coordinate 4,478, forward strand.
ATAAACAGTATTTGTTGTGAAATCAGGAAAGTTTTTATTAATTTTTATGTTCATTCCCTGCCCCCACTTCCCTGCCCCACCAATGGGTAGCTCTCAAGGAAGGCCATAGGAAGACTACAATTTGTTCAAAGCAATGCAAGCCCTTTATATTATTGCAATTCACATCTGCCACCTCACCATTTATTGGCTAAATGAAGTCTCCTGAACACCTCACTTCACGTTCTCTCTGATAGGCTTCCCCTCAAATACCTTGTCAAGCCTGTGCACGTTTCTGACCTTTAACCTGACCATACTATGATTAGCTGCTATTGCTCAAAGCTAGGAGGAGTTTTGACCCTGTGGAGATAGAATTTCTTCTTTGTTTCCCACATCTGTATAACCCACCCCATGCCAAGATAGTGGAATCGACCATAAGTGTCTTAGAGGTGAAGAGGAGGGAAAGAACACTGTATGAGAAGATTGTGGAAGACCTGAAATTTGAATTGGACCTTGAAAGATGAATAAAGTTTTAATAAAGAAGGAGTGGGAATTTCAGAAGTCTCTAGGAGCATTGATTTAGAACTGCAAAGGAACTTAGAGTCTATTTTAGCCCTATGTCCCTCATTTCACATCTGAAGTAACTATGTCTCAGCTAAGGGTAAGTGACTTACTTGAAATCACACAGACACTAAGGGGCTGAGCAGGGGATAAAAACCCAGACTCTCTGGTAACAAACCCAGCATTCTTTCCACTGTGCCCTGCTTCCATTTGCTGTGAGCAAAGGCAGCAAGGTAAAAAAGCACCAGATATATTTAGAGGACAGTGATTACTAGTACGTTAATCAGTTTGTTTAGCTCAGTGGTTCTCAGAAGCCCTTCTGACTCAAAGATTATTGAGGACCCCAAAGAGCTTTGGTTTATGTGGGTTATATCTACTGATATTTACTGTATTAGAAGTTAAAGATAGAAATTAAAATTGGTAACATTTTAAAATATGTTTATTCATTCATTAAAAAAATTAAAAATTTCATGTTAAATATTTTTGTGAAAATAACTATTTTTTCTAGACAAAAATTAGTAAGAAGAGTGTTGTTATTTGCACATATTTTTGCACATATCTTCATAGTAGACATCTGGGTTTGCGTATCTGTTTTTGCATACATTCTGTTGCAATAAGTTGTTCTGGCAGAAGTATATGAAGACAATTTGACCTCATACAGATATGGAGTTGGAAAAGGGAGAGTATATTAATCTGAAAACAATATATTTGTATTAATATGAAAATAGTTTTGACTATTTTAGACCCACTGAAAGGGTTGGGAGACCTAGAGAAACCTTGAGATCACACTTGGACCATCACTTGTAGTCTAACTCTTACAGACCTGGTAGGGAAGTAATGAGAGAAGATCTGAAATGTAGCCTGGGGCAAATTGTGGAGTTGCTTACTAATCTAAGGAGTTATATTTTTATCTTTTAGAATGTAGTTTTTTTGTGCCATGAAACCCCCTTTGACATTCTGGTAAAGCCTATGGATCCCTTTTCAGAATGTTTGTTGTCAGTCTTCATAATGGAAAGACATGCTAAATTGTGCTTAGTGAAAATAGATATGTAATTTTATTTTTCCCATTCAGGTTCATAGGTTAAGAATGCCTACTTTAGGTAAAGGGACGTCCTTGAAAGTTTTTGAGCCTGGGACTGGCAAGATGAAAACTGTTTTAAGATTTTTACATTTGCTATTGCTGTCCATGAAGTATTAGCAATGAGAAAAATTGATGGGAGATCAGCTACAAGGCTATGGTGGCAATCAAGATATTGGCATAGTAGCAGTAGGAATGGAAAGGGCAGATAAAAAGGAAGAATTACTAAAAATTTGTTGCTCAGCTGGACCCCATGGGCAAAAAAGAGGAAAAGAATCAATGACTTTGGAGTTTCTAGTCTAGATTACTAGAAAAATTGTAATACGATTAACAAAAATATTTAAAAAAGGAAGGATGAGTCAATCTGTCCCCCTAATCCCTCCATCATGCTTGTAACTTTCCAAATCTTCCCTGATCATCACTTCCCTGTATGTTCTTGTCTACCCTTAAGAGAAAGTAAGCTCCTCCAGGGCAGAGACTATCTGATTTGGTTATTATACACTGTTCTTAGCACTGTTCTTGGCATTCAGTAAATGCTTAATATATGTAATTCATTCATTCATTAGGAATACCTGAGTTGGTAGGATGATTGATTTTAGACAAATTTGGGTTGAGGTCATCCTGGCACATTCGTTTTATAATGTGCCAATGTAAGAAACTATTTCTTTTCACTAAGACTATTTTAATAGCTTTCTATCTGCTCTATCTCTTACTTATTCCTTCTTCAACCCAACTTTCATATTATTGCTTGAGCAATATTATTGATATAATACTCTGATTAGGTCACCCTCCTCTTCTCATCATAGCCTAGCAAATATAAAGTATAAGATCATGGTCCCAGCATCTGAGGCTCCCCACAAACAGACCCCAGCCTGTTCTCTAATCTTAGCTCAAGACCTCGCATTCAAAGACCCTATATTTCAACCTCACATAGATTCTTTTCTTAAGTGACCTAGTGGAAAAGATATTGGATTTGGAGCTGAAAGACTAGGTTCAACTCTTATAAAAAAAAAGGTAAAACAAAAGACTAAGGTTATACTAATAAAAGTACAATTTGAAAAAGGAATCTCTGAATGTGGGGATAGAGAAGGGATGGTGATATTAATGAGAGAAACTGCAGTTGCTTATAAAAACAGAGGTTCTGTACTGGGAAGGAATAGAAAAAGGAGGTAGAGAAGGAGGGAATAAGCCTTTATATAGCATCTATTATATGCTAAACACTTTAAGGAATACAAACTGCAGGTCTCTGGGGTTAATTCTGCATGAAAAAAAGAAAACAAAGCTACTATTATAGGATTTAATGGAAAGAAAAGCAATTTAATCACCTACATTTCTAGATCTCATTTTCCTTATACGTAAAATAAAAGGTTGGACCAAATCATCTCTGAGGTCCCTTACAGTACTAAATCTATGATCTCTTTTTTGACAGTTTCCTACTACATTGCTAAAGTTTTCCAGTTTCTATTTTAAACCATATGCTTTTCTTTTGATTCTTTTATTAAGAGCTCAAATTTTATTCCTTATCTCTTCCTTCATTTCTTTTATTAGACCTGCCAACCATTCTGGGGATTCTTATGTTCATTTCATTTTCTCTTCAATGGCTCTAGAATCAGAGAATTACTATCCTTCTGGAATTTTAATCTGTAATTTTCTTACCCCATAATATTTGGAGTTTTTCTTTATTATTTCTTCAGATGCTCTGCGCTCTCTACCCCCTTCCTAGAGATTTTTCCTCTTTTTAGTGTTCCTTTTAGTGGAAAGGATGCTGACTCTAGAGATAGAAGATCAGGTTTAAGTAGCATCTCTAACACATTACTTTTGTGACCTTTGATAAGTAATTTAATTTCCCTGGATCTCATTTTTCTCATCTGCAAAAATGAGGGGCTTGGAATAGGTAGCCTTGAGGTCCTCTCTCCCTTTAAATGTATGATCTTATAATCCTAGATTATTTGGTTTGTTTCTAGCTGTTTTAGAGTGGTGGAGTGAAGCTAGGCTCAAATACAAACTTCTGCTCAACGAGTTTCTCAAAAAGCATTGGAAAAGATATTATTAGATTCAATTTTAACAGATGGGTAAAGGGAAGAATTTGTACCAGCCAGATCATACAGCTAGTAAGTAGTTGGCTAAGCCCAATTCATTCCACCACCACCACCACATCATCATCCTCTTCACCCTCATCACTAGTATTTGTCTAAGGCTTTAAAATTTATGTAGTACTTTACAAATATTACATCATTTGAGTTTTACAATGACCTTGGAGATAGGCATATTTTATAGATGAAGGAACTGAGGCAGATGTGAAGTAACTTGCCTAGGGTCACACAGCTTGTAAATATCTGAGGCCTTACCTACTAAGTTCCTAGTGCAGGGCTCCATCTACTATCTGCCTGTGAAACATTGCACACAAAGGTGTAATTTATACTATAGTAGCTATGTGGTTATAAGTATGGCAAATGATTAAGACTGGTCATGACCATGCATTCTTTAATATTATTGTTGTTAGTATTATAGCAGGAAGTGTTTTGTAGCATTTTGGACCATTCAACCTACTTGTGGTAAAAAATGAGGGAACTGGAAACTCAAGGGTTAACCTCTGAAGAAAGTGCAGTGACACATAGAAAAGCTCCAGGGAATCATATGTTTGCCTTTCAATCTCTCTGTCCCTTTGAGTCTAGACTGTAACATTTCTCCTTACTCTTCCTAGTTCTGATGGCCTTTGTTTCTGACCTTGAATTCCAATAAATTCAGAACAAATATTTATTGACCTTCTGTGTTCCTAACTTGTCTTCTTCCCATTTCTAATCTCTGCATTTCCAATTCAAACCTGCTATTCCCACTTGTTCCTTTCTCTTGGCCATTCTTGACCCTTGGCTCTGTTTTAGATCCAATTAATCCATGCTGATGTCTCAACAGAAAGAACAGTAGCTTATTTCTATGATGAAGCAAAAAATGTAAACTGCTTACAGAGCTCCAATTTTATCTAGAATTAGAGATACTAATTAACCTGAGTCCTGACCCAAGGCAGATTTCATAGTTAAGTCAGTGTTTAATAGGAGGAAAAAGAAATCCCTGAACTATTTAGTATCTTTTCATTGAAAATTTGACCATTTTGTGCATATGCTGTCAGACTGGATTGATGTATTAATTTTGGGGAACTGTTTTTTTAAATCTTTTTTTCTGTTATAAAGGATGATTCTCTGAGTGAGTTTCCTTTTCTTTCTTTCTTTGTATGCCCAGTGTTTACCACATAGTAGGTGTATTAATAAGTGATTTTTGATTGGTTAAGTGATAGAGAGGTTGGGGAGAAGTGCATTGAGAAACTAAAGTTATGTAAAAATGAAAGATGAATTTAACAAAAATATTTGAATTTTTTGTATATTATATACATGCACACACACATACATTTCATTTTGTTACTTAGACTAATTCATAATCTTACAAAACCCTTTCCATTTTATAACAAAATGAGAGTAACATGAGAAAATCATGCACCAAATTGTCCCCCCACCTAGAAATAACTGCTTAAAAAAGACTATTTAGGAAGCAGAGCCAAGATGGCAGAGTAGAAAGAGGCACATGTCCTAGATCTTCCCCCACAGCCCATAAAATCTGTAAAGAAAGACTCTCAACAAATTCTAGAGCAGCAGAAGCCACAGAACAACAGAGTGGAGGAAATTTCCAGCCTAGGGTGACCTGAAAGGCTGATGGGAAACGTCTGTCACATCAGACACGGAGTGGAGCACAGCTAGTCTCTTAAGGCCTCTGGGAGGAGAACATGAGCAGGCCTTGCCCCAGATGCAGTGGAGGAAAACACAAGATCTAGCAGCTTCTACATTAAAGGATTGAAGGGCATGAAATATGATATTCCAGAAGTCAAAGGAACTAGAACTAAAACCAAGAATCATCTACCCAGAAAAACTGAGTATAATACTTCAGGGGAAGAAATGGTCTTTCAATGAAATAGAGGGCTTTCAAGCATTTTTCATGAAAACACCAAAGCTGAAAAGAAAATTTGACTTTCAGACACAAGAATCAAGAGAAGCATGAAAAGATAAACAGCAAAGAGAAATCATAAGGGATTTACTAAAGTTGAACTCTTTACATTCCTACATGGGAAGACAATATTTGTAACTCTTGAAACTTTTTTCAGTATCTGGGTAGTTGGTGGGATTATACACACTCTCTCTTTCTCTCTCTCTCTCTCTCTCTCTCTCTCTCTCATTCAAAGAGTGCAGGGTGAGTTGAATAGGATGGGATCATATCTTAAGAAAATGAAATTAAGTGGTGAGAGAGAAATATATTGGGAGGAGAAAGGGAAAATGGAAGGGGGCAAATTATCTCTCGTAAAAGAGGCAAGAAAAAGACTTTTCAGTGGAGGGGAAAAAAGAGGGGAGGTGAGAGAAAAACATGAAACTTACTCTCATCATATTCAACTAAAGGAAGGAATAAAATGCACACCCATTTTGGTATGAAAACCTATCTTACAATACAGGAAAGTGGGGGAGAAGGAGATAAGCAGGGTGGGGGGGATGATGGGAGG
>JAQQSK010015857.1:0-10632 GCA_028658325.1 Potorous gilbertii
GACATGTTTATTACCACCATTTTGACTTTTTGCTACAAATTCAACATTTTCACTCATCATTGCTCCAGTATTTTCTGTATAGTCTCCAGAGTAAGTTTTCCACTGTAAAACTTCATTTGTGAAAAATTCATCAACTTTAAAATATGTCTTCCTCACTTGTGTGCCCCTCCAAAGGGTGACAAAACAATAATGTCACATATATACTTCCTTCATAAACATTGTTTTTCTTTATTTGAAGATTTTAAAAGCCATTTAAAATATGCCTTTTGCTTATTGCAGTTTGTTGCATGGTTGATATTAAGATGTTACTTTTGTTTTAGGTTGCTTTTAGTGTGGTTGCTTTTAGTTTGACTGATTTCATACTCTCTGCAGCCAAAACTTCATTATAAATTAAGCAAAGGGGTTTTTCTACAGAAAAATGGTCTAACATACTTTCTTTTTCTTGTCAACTTAGGTGTACTACAACCTGATAGTGAAGATTCTTCCTCATTATCATCAGTATTTTTACCTTTTATATCTAAGTTTAGTCAGTTATCACCAACCAAAGACATACTTTTGTCCTAAAATATAAATATCATAATAATTTCTCAAATAAATATTTGTTTTAGTTTATGAAATTACATTTACCTGTGCTTTTAAAAAATTATGTTCACATTTACACAGGCATGCAACAGTGATGGTAGAGAAATATTATTAGAGGGCTTTTTTCTTTACTTGCTGCAATTAAACAATTATCTCTCTACAAAAGGAGAAAACAGTAGTTTTTAAAACTACATATGCTAACACAATAAGATCCAAAGATATACTAATTTAGTACACACTGAGAAACAACAATAGGTAAATATTAAAAGTCTTTATTTTCTGTCATCAAATTATAGTGCTTCTGTAAGAGTAGAAAACTTCACATGTACAGTAAAACACTGCAACTCTTAACATATAACAGTCTGAAATCTGAGCTGAGGTATTTCTGGTAATATTTATTGGCTTTGCATGGTATGATGACATGAAGAGTGCAAAATGTGCATGCTGTATGTTCATAACAAAGGTTCCAATGAAGCACTGCCAGAACCACCTAGGATTGATCATGCATTTTGTTTTGAATTAATTTTTGGTCATTGCAAGTTCAGAAAACTTTTTTTTTCTTTCCAAATGTTTTACCAGCTATGCAATGCCATAGTTTAAGAAGAGCTGCTCTAAATCACTACTGATTAGAGAAATACAAATAAAAACAATTCTGAGGTACCATCTCACACTTATCAGATTGGCTAATATGACATAAAAGGAAAATGATAAACGCTGGAGCAAATGTAGGAAAACTGGAATACTAATCTATTGTTGAAGTTGTGAATTGATCCAGCCATTCTGGAGAGCAATTTGGAACTATAGCCAAAGGGCTGTAAAACTGTGTTTACTTTTGATCCAGCAATATACCACTACTAGATCTGTATCACAAAGAGATCATAAAAAAGGGAAAAGTGACATATTTCTACAAAAATATTTATAAAAAACTTTGAAAGACTTGCATGAACTGATGCACAGTGAAGTGAGCAAAAACAGAAGAATATGGTTCACAGTAACAACAACATTATGAGACATTGTGAGATGATCAATGATGATAAACTTAGCTTCTCTCACCCATACGATGATCCAAAACAATTCCAAGAGACTCATAATGGAAAATGCCATCAATGTCCAGAGAAAGAACTATAGACTGAATGCAGATGGAAGCATATTGTTTTTGCCTTACTATTTTGTGTTTTGTCTTTCTTGTGTTATTTTCCCTTTTGTTCTGATTCTTCTTTCACAGCATGCCTAATATATAAATGTTTAACATGATTGAACATATATAACATATATCAGGTTGCTTGCTGTGAAAAGAAAGAGAGAAATGGAAAAAAAATTTGGAATTCAAAATGTTATAACAATGAATGTTGAAAACTTTACACATAATTCAAAACAGAAAATATTACTAACAGGGGAGGAGAAAGTAACTTATTATAGTTACAATTCTGAGTACTAATACAGATTATTCAAAGTGTTATAAATTCCATGACTAGTGATGTACTTTCTTCTAATAATTTTTTTCTATTTCCTTTTTCATACTACTAGAATAAAGACATGCACCCAAACTAATTTGTATAGGTTCTGACTGTATACTTATTCCATAAAAATTTCAGTGCATGAAAGTAAATTGCATAAAACATCTACAAAAGATATCAGAGCTAAGAACTATTATTTCTAGGTAGACACAAAAAGCCATTTAATTCTAAGCAAAATAATAGCCAAATACCGAAAAGAAAAAAATCCTGAGTTATTACTATAGTCTATGTCTACTGAAGGATAAAGGGTGATAAAATGTGCTAAAACATGAGATCTGTATATTGGGTCACAGGCATTATGAATGAACTGGGGACTTCCTTTCTTTGCAGTCTCTCTTTAACCCTGACTTCAAAAAACTGGCTTGGGGATTTTTGTATCTCTATTGTATCACTAGTTTTTATAAGTCTAGGTGCCCAATTGATCCCTTCTAATCACAGGAACTTAAGCCACAGTGACCTTGGAGCCAGGATCCCAGGTAAAATATTGCAGTCAGTCAAGGAATTCTTTGTTTAAAAAATTAATTTATTTATTTTTAGTTTTCAACATTCATTTCCACAAGATTTTGAGTTTCAAATTTTCTCCCCAACTCTCCCTTTTCCCTGCCCCAAGACATCATGCATTCTGATCACCCTTTCCCCTAATCTGTCCTCTCTTCTATCAAACCCCTCCCTTCCCTTATCCTCATCTCCTCCATTTTCTTGTAGGGCAAGATAGATTTATATACTCCACTATCTATATTTATTATTTCCAAGTTTCATGTAAAAATTTTTAACATTCATTTTTAAAACTTTGAGTTTCAGGTTCTCTCCTTTCTTCCCTCCCCACTCATCCCCACTGAGAAGGCAAGATATTCAATAGAGGTTATGCATGTTCAGTTATTCAAAAGATTTCCATAAAAGTCATGTTGTGAAAGACTAACTATAATTACCTCCATCCCATTCTGCCTCCCCATTTGTTTAATTCTCTCTTTTGACCTTCATCCTCCTCAAGTGTTTACTTCTAATTACTCCCTTCTCCCATTTGTCTTCTACCATCCCCCCTCCACATCCCATTTCTCCCCTTCTCCTCTACTTTCCTGTAGTGTAAGATAGATTTTTCATATGAAATTGAGTGTGAATGTTAATCCTTCCTTAAGCCAAATGTGATGAGAGTAAGCTTCACTTTTTCCCTCTCACCTCTCCCTATTTCTCTCAATTGAAAAAAGCTTTTCCTTGGCTTTTTTTATAAGACAAAATTTGCCCCATTCCATTTTCTTCCCTTTCTTCTCCCAATATATTCCTTTCTCATCCTTTAATTTTGTTTCTTTAGATATCATCCCTTCCTATTCAACTCACCCTGCACCCTCTGTCTATATGTATATAATCCCTCCAACTACCCAAATACTGAGAAAAATCTCAAGTTACTAATATTATCTTTCCATGTAGGAATGTATACAGTTCAACTTTAATAAGTCTCTTACAATTTCTCTTTCCTGTTTACCTTTCCATATTTCTCTTGATTTTTGTGTTTGAAAGTCAAATATTCTATTTAGCTCTGGTCTTTTCATCAAGAATGCTTGAAAGTCCTTCATTTCATTGAATGATTACTTTTCTCCTGAATTATTACACACAGTTTTGTTGGTTAGATGATTCTTGGCTTTAATCCTAGTGGCTTTGACTTCTGGAATGTCACATTCCAAGCCCTTCAATCCTTGAATGTAGAAGCAGCTAAATCTTGTGTTATCCTGATTGCATTTTCACAATACTCCAATTATTTCTTTCTGGCTGCTTGCAACATTTTCTCCTTGACCTGAGAACTCTGGAATTTGGCTACAATATCCCTGAGTTTTGCCTTTGGGATTTCTTTCAGGAGGTGATTGGTGAATTTCACTATTTATTTTACCCTCTGATTCCAGGATATCAGGGCAGCTTTCCTTGATAATTTCATGAAAGATGATATCTAGGCTCTTTTTTGATCATGGCTTTCAGGTAGTCTCACAATTTTTAAATTGTGTCTCCTGTATCTATGTTTCAGATCAGTTGCTTTTCCAATGAGATATTTCACATTGTCTGCTATTTTTTCATTCCTTTGATTTAGTTTTTATACTTTCTCGATTTTGCATAAAGTCATTAGCTTCCATCTGGTCTATTCTAATCTTTAAGGAATTATTTTCTTCAGTGAGCTTTTTGATCTCCTTTTCCATCTGGCCAATTCTTCTTTTTAGGGCATTCTGGTCTTCATTGGCTTTTTGGTTCTCTTTTGCTATTTGGATTAGACTATTTTTTGAAGTCTTATATTCCTCAGCCCTTTTTTGGGTCTCCTTTATCAAGCAGTTGACTTGTTTTTCATTATTTTCTGGCATCACTCTCATTTCTCTTCCCAATTTTTGCCCTACTTCTCTTACTTGATTTCCAAAACCCTTTCTGAGCTCTGCCATGACCTGAGACCAATTCACATTTTTCTTGGAGGCTTTGGATGGAGGAGCTTTGACTTTTTTTTTTCTTCTGTTTGCATGCTTTGGTCTTCTTTACTAAAGTAAGATTCTATAGTCTGATTCTTTTTCCAGTTTTTGTTCATTTCCCGAGCCATCTACTTGGCTTTTGAGCTCTTTGTCAAGGTAGTTCTCTGCTTCCAGTGGGGCTGTAGGGGTGTACTGTCAGCCACTCAATCCCCTCAAAATCTGTGAGCCTAGAACTCTTAAACCAGTTGCTGCAGCTTCCCCTGCTGCAGTTACTGCTGCCTCAGGTTCCTCTGGCCCCTCCCATCTGTGCTGCCTTAGGGTTGCAGTCAGAACTTTCTTACACTAGTCCCACAGTCTTTTCCCACTGACCTTCCAATTTTTCCACAACATTTTGGGGTCATGAAGTCTGGAAGCCACCATAGAAGTGAAAGAATCAGTCTCCCCATGGCCTGCTCAGTTCCTGTCTGTGCCAGCACAACCAACACTGGACTGCTGTCTATTCTCAGAATGGCACAATAGATACTTCCCTGCAACCTTCAATGCTGTCTTGAGCTGGAGATTTGCTTCACTCCATTATTCTATGGGTTACACCACTCCAGAATTTGTTTAGAGTCATTTTTATAGGTATATGGCTGAACTTGGAGGGAGCACTCTAGAGAGTCCTCCAGCCAGGGAATTCTAAAGTGACTGATGCTATATCCTGACATGGTTTTGTACTTGGAAATGGAATATGCTCTTTAGGAAATCTTTTAAGCTGTGAACCTAATACCCTTACTTTCCCCAAAGACTACAATAATGCAAAGGTAGAGTGGAAATTGTCTCCCATGTAGTGGCAGAATATGTTTAAAAATTTTTTTAATATTTTTATATTTATACATATATATACATATATATATATATATATATATATATATATTTTATATTTACCTTTTCAAGTCAAAATTCCTCTGTAAAAGATAATTTGACTCAGTGTCTAAATAGAACTGAGTTGCAGGGGACTCATGTCTCTATTTCAGGGAAAACTATCTGTAGGAGTTGAAATCATTGTATGAGAGTAAGCATCTCAAACTCCCTTAGGGGTACTGGAGAACCTGAGGGAAGAGGGAAGTGTAATCTATCTGGCCTTTCAGAAGTGGGGGCCAGGATTTACATATGTCTAACACTTAAGTTCCTTGCATCCTCCTGCTACATTCATATATTGACTTCATATTGTCTTATTCAAATGCTAGTCATGTCATAGGTCTTAAAACCCTCTGCCGTCTAGATATGCATAGATATGCATTAAAGGACAGAATTGTGATAAGGCATTCTGAATGCTAATGTGCCTTTTCCTGTCTTCTTCTCTTGATAAATAAATGAACACTAAAGACACTGAAAACAAAATTATGAGCAATCTACTTCATGATAATGCCTAGAGTTGGTCATGGTCTTCAATTTCTATTCTTTCCCTAAATATACTCTAAACAAGTCAGAGTCGACTTACCTAAGTAATTTCATAAATATATCCCATTACAATTTCCTGAAAAACTTTCATTTTTTCTCTTTTTCAAATTAATCAACAACAACCCTTAAGTCATCTTTAATAGCCATATTAAACATAAACTTGGATACATTTTTAGAAGTTTATCTGGTTATTTAACATTTTCATAAAGATCTACCTCTAACACTATATCAATATTTTGATAACTATCTTTTAGTATAATTGTTTTATTTTATAATCCTAGGTATTTCATTTTATGTAAGGAGTCAATAGACCTCTCCAGACAGCTAACTGGGTCTATGCCATATAAAAAAGTAAGAATCCGTGTACTAGATGCCTGATAAAAACATAAAACTAGAAAGAATCACAATAGGATACTTTTAGAATAAAAGGTTCTGATGTGGCAGTAGTATCCAAAGGATGGGGAAAATTTTGTATATTTGAACTTAAATGCTCATATTTACATGTTGAGTTTTTGTTTCAGTTTCTTTAGGTTTTGACCTATGGTTTCATTGGTTTAAGAAACATCTAATTAGGAAATTCTCCTTTACCAGAGCAGATAGACATCTATTCTGCAACTTAAGTCTTTGAGAAATATATGAGGTATTGACAAGCTGACACATGTTGGCTATGTGAACTCTGATAGATCATTCAGTCAATCAATTAGCTAATAAGCATTGTGCTAAGCTCTGGATCCTAAGACTACAAAGAATAGGACAAAAAATAGTCTACCCCTAAAGAGCTAGAACCCAGATTTTTCTGACTTTGAAGTTGGCTCTCTATACTCTGTGATCTCTTAGACCCATCATAAAACTAAACTGATTCATAGTTTAGGAAAATTTACTTTTATAAAATATCAAAAAACATATACCTAAAAAATGGTGGCCAATATTGACTTTCTGGAAAGAATGGATACTATAGAGTTTATGAGACACATAACATGAGTGTGCATATATATGTGTGTGATAACTTGAGCCCCCAAAAAGTTTTACTTCTTTTAACATTTATGGCTGCCTTTATTAGAGACTATTTGAATTTTAAAAGATAATTTTATAGCAAATAATATATTAATACAATTATATCTTATAAGAAGACTCATTTAGAGAACATTTTATGCATTTTTAACGACTTATAGATCTACTCCAATAGGTCATTGTTCTTAAAATGTAGTTCCTAAAATTGATATCAACATAAAAATTGTAGGAGACTCACCTTCTGAACACTTCAGTTTTTCTAATAAAACTAAAGATAGAATTTTTTGTGGGAGCTGCCACGTTCCAAAGAAATTGCTTCTTAGCTACATTTTTTTCTATCTCATATTTCTAGGTTTTTAAAAACCCATTACAGGTTTTTACAGTGTTCCTGAATATATTCACTCTTGTTAAGTTTGGGCAATCTCTTCAGCTAATGGAGCATTTCTTGGTCTCAAGTCTATTGCCATATATAACCTATGTCTCCAAGATTTTCTTCATGCACAAATTTGATAAGTATACTATTCATGCCTTTATCTGAGACATTGATTTTAAAAAAGTGAAAAGCACAGTGTCAAAGACACAGTCCCTTGTCATGTCATTACAGAAATTTAATATCCTTCAAGTCTTTGTTTATATCTAGGCAACAACCTTTGAACTCAAGAAACTTTTAATATTACTTAGGTCGTATCTGTTTATATTGTTAACAAGAATATAACTCAAGTGTATTACAATGCCACAAGGCCACATTCCATATCACTTTGTTACCCAAAATTTTCAAATTATTCAGATGGAAAAAAATCTCCTCCTGTATTATCAGTGCTCTTTTATTTAGCATGTACTAAGCACAAGTCATTCCTGTGGACTTGGAACGCAAAAAGAAAAAAAAAGACATTTACTTCCCTCAAAGTACATAATATCTGCCTATGCAAATGGAGTGTATACCTTAAAATAATGATAGTAAATATATTGAATAAGTACAAAATGAGCAGAAGTTCATTGTAGGTTTAGACAGTTAGTTAAGCAAAATAAGATGAAATTTGAAGTAAGAGTAGGAGTTACTCATTCAGAAAGGGAGAGGGCATCATCCATGGTGGGGAAGCTATAAGTAAAAGTCTTAAGATTGTAGGATTTTCAACTGGAAATGTTACTTAGTCTTAGTTCACCTACTTAATTTTTCAAATGAGACTCAGAGACATTACATAACTCACTTATGATCATCAAGGTAGATGGGAGCAGAACTAGGATTCTAACTCAGATCTCTTAACTCTTAAAACCAGTGCACTTTTCCTAAACCATACATCTGACTATCAAGTAGATTAAAATTCACATAGTATGTTCAAGAGCCAATAGATTATTTTGGCTAGATTAGAGTTACTGTAAGAGATAAAAGGAAGACTATTGGAAAGTCAGGAATGAGTCAAGGTTGTACAAGCCCATTAATGCTAGATTAAGATTTTTCAATGAGCTGGTACACTTACTGCAAATATCTGTTTTAAGTGAGTTATTTAGGGATATGAGGATAAAAATAAACCCTATTTAGTTTTTTATTTCTTAATCGCTGTTATTATACCAGTCATTATATTTGTCAAAAATGATAGCAAATCATGCAGCAATACATGGCTCACTGCTAGAATTTTACTGGACTTAGCCTCTCACTGTTTATACAATTTATTGAATAAAATCTCTTACCTACCTTTGCTTGCTTCAGTATTTCTCCTATTTTTTTCCCCACAGCTGGACAGTATTAATTTATTTTCCTTTTGTGCCAATTCTCTGAGTGTTTTTTTTTCTTTTCCCAAGATATTATTTGCAAATAAGCAAATGGCACCTGGAGTGGACCTGTTTTACTCTGCATGTGGCAGGTATTTGGAATGATGATGTCTTAGTGTTTGACAAGCGCAGGACAAATTTTTGGGCTTCTTCTGAATTCCTGTGAGCTCAGTCAGGGAACAGTGGTAGCATACTGACTCTATGCTTATTGAGTAAAGCCCTAAGCTACTGTTCAGAGGTATGCAAATTAGCTCTGAGCTGCTGGCTGCAAATCTTCTTTAAAGTCTTTCCAAAGTCAAAGGTTCTATGTTCCCTAATTTGTAACTAATTTCTGAAGATGATAACAGGTTAATGTGTGGAGTCCTATGATGTTTTCTGTATTTTCATAAGCAAGATCAAAGATGAGAAATAAGTGGTGATGCCACTCAATTTTCTTGATTAACAAAACCTAGAATCTTAATGTTTTCAAAAAATTTAGGATTCCTAAAAAGAATTAAATGCAATCCTTTTTTCTAATCAGAGCTTAGCAATAGAGTATTCTGTTCAACTAAATACAGTTAATGATGATCTAACTTGTTACCTTGGGTATGTAACCACCTCACTCTCAATCAATTTCAAAGAAGAAAAAATATACTTATCCCTAAAATTATATTGAATACAGCACTTAATCATTCTCTTACTGTTCAGAAAGCATTTCATGTGACTTAGTACTTTAGAATCACAAATGTCAGATACGGAAAAATGTGGAAATACCTGTATACCCCATACAAGCTCGGTGTCATCCTAACCTTAACTCCTACTGATGACTTGAGTCCCTAGGAATTTCTTACTTTTCTTCAGGGTCTTGGGTGTATCACTGAAGTGTTCAGAGGTGATTTTCTGATATCATCAGCTTAAGAATCCACCTGAGTCACACTAAGTGTGTTCTGATTTTTCTCATTGTTAAAACTCCCTCGTGAAATTAATTTGTATAAGCTTTTCATTGATTTATTGTTGTACAACTTGAATCACTCTGTCCACCTCCCTTCACTATCACCCCAGGAGAATGCAAGCCCTCTAAGAACGTAGGCTATTTCACTTGCGTCCTTGTCTGTATATCCAGGAATAAGGACAATGTTTTGTATACTGAGGACTGTCCCTCACATGTAGCATTAAGGCATTACTGTGTGACTTGAAGGGAGACAGAAAAGATGTCTCTAGGCTCCTCTCCTCAAATCTTTCATTTGAGGAAAACTGCAATTCCTAGCAGAAGAGGAAGAAGGATACTGGGGCCAGAAGTTTGTGCACAGAGAGAGGGGGATACTGACCTCAATTATATATACTTACTCCCTTAATTATTGCTAGTCTAAGGTAGATAGCTTTCAAGTTAACTTCTAATTGCTGTCCTTTAATAGGAAAAAGATGACAGTCAGCCTTTTTTTTAGGCTTGACTCTTTTTCTACCAAATATGTTTCACACATAGCATGTACTAAAGAAGCAGATTCATTCAAGTCAATAGTAAATACCACAAATCCCTGAAATAAGAGCAAGTATGCATAGAAGAATATATACCAGAAGTATATATTCTGTAATATATACAGAGTAAAGTCATTCACCCTTTGGGAATTTAACTCAACAAAGTGGAAAAGAGCCTTAGAAATCACCCAAAGAAAAGTTTTCTAAATTATCTAGTGTAGCAAGTTGGGGATAAGAACATGATGGAGATTGCCAGCTCCTCTCATGTTGTCTTCTTCCAAAGTCTTTTTTTCTTCACTAACATTAATTGAGATTGACTTCTTCCATTTGCCCTCTTGAATCTGGAAGTACATGATGCTCAAAGTTGAAGAAAATTCATCTGACTTGAATAGCCTGGAACTCTCTTCTCTTCC
>JAQQSK010015858.1:0-10631 GCA_028658325.1 Potorous gilbertii
CCATGCTACCCTCCAGCCCAGATGTCTCTATATCTTTTGTTTCCTGAAGACAGCTTAGCTGCCACCTCCTCCATGAAACTCTCAGCTGTCTAGGTAGAGGTGTTCCACCCCAATCTGAGGCCACTTGGATTCCTCTCATATTCATTATTCCAACCAAACTATAAACTGTGTGTGAGCAGGGCAGAGATCGGGTTGTTTTTATTTCTAACACCTTAGCTGGCATGAAAAAATTGCAGCTGAATTAACTCCAATGAAATTGCTTTAATGATGCTGGGGGACTCTCCCTACCCTCAAATTTGCTCATCAAGGAGATCTGAGACTTCTTTAGCTGCAAATCACTGTTGATGGCTCCCATGGTCCATGGCAGGGATGGAGGTGGTGGTGAAAGGTGAAAGCAAGTGTTTCAGAGGGTGGAGGTGAAGAACTGGGGTGGGGGAATGGTGATAACTATGGTTTCCGGCTGTTTTAAATCTCTAGAGTAACAAAAAATGTCAGAAGGAACCTCTGAGGTCTTCTAGTCCAATTGCCACCTGAGCAAAAATCCCTTCTATAATATGCCTGGCAAGTGGTCATCTAGGCTCCCCTGGAAACTCACTACCTCTCAAAGTTACCTATTACCTATTTTGAAAATATTGATTTTATTTTTTTATTATTAAACGCCAAAAAAAGAATATTTCCACATATACAGCAGAGCACACATAGAGGATTATTTATCAAACCCTGCATATCCATTTCATAGCACCTATGTGGGTTTTTTATAAGGAAAGAGTAAATCCAGCCTGCGTGTCTATGCTTCTTTCCAAACTTCCTTCAGTTCTCTTCTGTGTATTAAAAATGTTTGTGTCCCTTTTTTGCATCACTGAAAATTGCTAATGCCATCTCGCCCCCTTGCTCCCGACCTGCCTCTTCAACCAAAAAAAAAAAACAAAAACCAGAAAGGGGGAAAAAATTCCTTGTAACAAATGACATAGTCAAGCAAAAACAATGCAGTGACCATGCGCCGAAATTTCAAGTTCTTCCTGTACCCTGAGTCCATCATCTTTCTGTCAGGAAGTGGGTAATGGCCATCATCATTGGTCCCCTGGAATTCTGGGTAGTCATAGCATTGATCCAAGCTCTTACCTCAAAGTGGATTACATATGGATTGGGTGTGTGTGTGTCATCTATATGGAGATGATTATTGAACCCATGGGAGCTGACCAGACCACCAAGAGAGGAGAGGGCACAAGACAGCACCTTGACCTGGTGGTAGAGATGGAGGTCACAATTAATAAGCAGGTCATAGAAGATGGTCCAGAATAGGAGATGGAGATAAAGCAAAGTAATAGAAAGAAGACTAGGCAAGAATATCCTGGCAGAGAAAAACTGCAGAGAAGACAAGAAGGATGAAGACTGAGAAAAGGCCATTGGATCTGGCAATTAAGAGGGTATTGGTAATTTGAAATCTGAGTCCACTGGTGGAATTGGAAAACAAATGACAAGGGGTCAAAGAGTGGGGGTGGGGTGGGCTAGGAGATAGAAACAACCAACAAAGATGGCTTTTTCTTTCTTTTAAAAAAGTTGATATCTTTTTATTTTTACATTGCCTAGATTTTCTCCTATATCCCTCTTCTCCTCTCCCAACGAACCTTTATAACAAAAAATTTTTTAGAGAAAAATAAGAAGAGAAAGCAGAAAAAAATCAGCAAAACCAATCAATACAGTAAAAAAAAAATCTTATAATATATGCAGTGTTTCCTATCCTGTGCAAAGGATTAGGAGGAGGTACCTTCTCCCATCTCTTCTGTGGGACCAAGCTTGTCTTTGAAATTTCATAACATTCATTTTCAATTGTTTAGTAGTGGTTAATCTTTATTTTTTACATTGTCATTTTGTATATTTTTTGTGGCTCTGCTTACTTTATTTTTATATTTTATTTTATTATTTTTTCTAATAAGCATTTTTCTTTCTCTCCTTCCACTCTCCTTCCTCCCCAAAATACCAGCAAAAAAGAAAAGAAAGAAAACCATTATAACAAATAAACATGTCAAGTAAAGCACATTGTCTCCTTGGTCACATCCCAAAATATATGTCTCGTATATTTCAAGTCTATCACCTTTCTGGCAAGAGATGGACAGCATGTTTCATTTCAAGTCTTCCGGAATTGCAGTTTCTCATTGCATTGATCAGAGTTCTCAAGTCTTTCAAAGTTGTTTGTCTTTACAATGTTGTCACTGTAGAAATTGTTTTCCTGGTTCTGCTTCCTCTATTGTATATCAATCCATAGCATCATTCCATCATTCTTGGGGGAATTGTATGCAGGTGCTAAAAATGACACATGCTGACTCCATTCAGCTTTTTGTTCAGATCACCAGTCAGTCAGATCAGTCAACAAGTGTTAATTAAGCACCTAATATGTGCCAAGCACTGTGCTAAATTCTGGAGACACAAAGAAAGGCAAAAGATAGTCCCTGCTCTCGCGGTGCTCCCAGTCTAATGGGAGAGATAATATGCATACAACTATGGACAAACAAACTATATATACAGAATAAATTGGAAATAATCCAAGAAGATATAGACAGGGCAAATTGCAGATAATCCAAGAAGATATAGACAGGGTAAATAGGAAAAAATCAAAGAAGATATAGATAGGACAAATTGGAAATAATCAAGGAACATATAGACAGGGCAAATTGCAGATAATCAAAGAAGATAAAGACAGGGCAAATTGAAAATAATCAAAGAAGACATAGGGCAAATTGGAAATAATCAAAGAGGACATAGATAGGGCAAATTGGAAATAATCAAAGAGGACATAGATAGGGCAAATTGGAAATAATCAAAGAGGACATAGATAGGGCAAATTGGAAATAATCAAAGAGGACATAGATAGGGTAAATTGGAGTTGGTTTCAGAGAGAAGGTACTAAGCCTAAGGAGGACTGAGAAAGGTTTGTTGCATAAGGCGGGACTTTAGCTGAGGCTTGATGGAAGTCAGGGAAGCCAGGAGGTAGGCATGAGGAGGGCAAGAGTTGCAAACATGGGGAATGGCCAGTGATGCTCTGCAGCAGTAGGTAAATGTAATTTCTGTGCATGGGCTCCCACATGTAAGGTATATGCTGCTCCTGAGTTGGGATAGGGAGTATCTTCTTTGAGGAACAGCAGAGAGGCCAGTGTGACTGGATGAGAGAATACATGAAGGGGAATAAAGAGTAAACAGATTGGAAATGTAGGAAGGGGTCAGGTTATGAAGGACTTTAACATACCAATAGAAGATTTGATATTTGGTCCTAGAGACCGTAGAAAGCCACTAGAGTTTATCGAAAATGAGAGTGACATAGTCAGACCTGAGTAGCTAGGTACACAGTAGGGGAGAGTGTCAGTCCTGGAGTCAGAAAGACCTGAGTTCAAACTGAGCCTCAGACACTTCCTAGCTGGGTGACCCTGGGCAAGTCACTTCACCCTGTTTGCCTCAGTTTCCTCATCTGTAAAATGAGCTGGAGAAGGAAATGGCAAACCACTTCCAGTGTCTTTGCCAAGAAAATCCCAGATAGTATCACCAAGAATCAGACACAACTGAAAAAACAACTGAACAACTGAATGGTCAGATCTACATTTTAGGAAGATCATTTTGACAGCTGAGTGGAGGATAGACTTAGAGCTGGGAAAGACTTGAAGCAGGAAGACCGATTAGAAAGCTATTACAATATTCCAGGAGTGAGATGATGAGGGTCTGAATCAGGGTGGCCTAAAAAAGAGATTGAAAAAGTGGGCTTGAGATGGTCTTGGTACCAGATTGGATGTGTTGGGTGAGTGATAGTGAAAAGTGGAGGATAACAGGGTGGTTGCCTGCCTAGTCACCCAGGGAGGATGGCGGTGCACCAATATCCTTAAAATGTCCTCATTCTTAACATCTGAGTCTACTCCTAACATTTGGAGACCACTACATTTTCCAGTTTCAAATGGAAGACAACACAACTCAACTACCCATCTTTTATAGAGATTACTCCACATATACCCACATCAATATATAAATGTTAATGTGAACAATGTGTAGCATTATAGCAACCACATTCAGTTAGGTTAACACCTTGTGCTTAATGCGATATAATATCATAGCAACAGGCAAGAATTCAAAAGGTGAAAGCAGCACCAATGACTTATGTATCAACAATTAATTATGTATATAGTTGCATTCAAAATTTTTAAGAGACAGAATATCAATACATTCAGCAATCACATAACAATATTTGCATACTAACATCAGGTAGGAATAAAGCCAAGCTAATTTGGATAAGCTCATGACACCTTCAGGGAATACAAATACATTTTTTAAGTATAAACCTCCCCACCCAAGCCCAATCCCAGTATACAACCAGGAAGAAATCAAATTATCTGTACCTTAAAATAAAATCTACTTAATATGGAAAAAAAAGAAAAATGTAAATAAAATGTGTTTTCCAACATGGCAAAATAAAATCCCTTTCTGAGACAAAATAAGCCACAGCAAAATATCTCAAATTTTCCTTCAAAATCCCTTAAAATTAAAAAAAAATCCCTGCCATTACATAAAGAACAGTAAGCAGAGGAGAGGCCAGAAGGATTCCCCAGTCATAAAAAAAAGTCTGACAGTTTTTTTCTCAAGGTTGCTCTCAGAAAAGCAGAATATACAAAATTAAAATGTATTTGAATTCTTTTTAGAAGAAAAAAAGCCTTCCTATTCAAACTAACTCGAAGCCAGTAGAAATACAAGTAAAACCTTAGTATCATCATAGTCATCAACTAGCATTTATTAACCCCTACTGTATACCAGGCACCGTTCTAAACATCAAAGAGTCCGAGAAAGGCAAAAACACTGTTCCTTTCTTCAAACCCTGTCTATGTCTTCTTTGATTATTTCCAATTTAATTTCAATGGCAGAGACAACATGGAAAGAACTACCTACATATAAGAGATAGACAGTGGAAATGTCAAGTCTGGGGCTTTGGGGCCATTCACTACTGATTGCCTGCCTTGCCCAGGACTATTTAGGCTGAAAGCCCACAGAAGTATTGCCATTCTGAGCACAGTGGGCTAGTTCCAAGGCAAAATACCACAACCTGAGAAATAAGGCTAAAAACAAATATTTCCAAGGTCTAAAAAAAATAAAGTAATTTCTTATGAGAACAAGGGACCTGGAATTATTACCAATATTCCTGTGGATGGACTCCCATGTGTAGGGACAAGAGTTGCCAGTTCATAGACCCCAACAATACTAACAGAAATTCTTAAAATCAAAGCACACAATAGCAAAATTGGAAGCGAAAACAACCACCACAATAACATTGAATTGATAAATAACACTAGCAACTTGTAATATTTTGAGCACTATATTTTAATATACTTGATTTTCTTGGCAGTCTTTTGTATTTTATTGTATGCATTTAAAAGCATCTTTTCGAGGGGTCCCATGGGCTTCACCAGATTGCCCTAAGGGTCCATGGCACAGGAAAGGTGAAGGACTCCTGCTTTGTGTATCTCCATTGTGTATGACACTGGCTTTTGGTTTTAATTACTTTTTATGATATTTAATTTAAAAGTCCCTCTCTGCCCTTATTTTGTAGGATTTTTAGCACAAATGAGTATTTTACTTTGTTAAAGTTTTTTTTCTGCATCAATGGAGATAATTAGATAGTTTTAGATGTTTTTGTTTTCAATATGATTAATTATGTTGATTGTTTTCCTAATGTTGAACCATCCTTGCATCCCTGATATGAATCCAATTTTGTCATAATGAATGATTTCTTGGATAAATTGCTATAGTCTGTTTGACAGGATTTTATTAAACATTTTTGAATCGATATTCATTAATTATATTGGTCTTCAGTTCTCCTCTGCTTGTCCTTCCCAACTTTTAAAAACATAACCAACTTTTTCTCAATGTTGATTAGCTATGCCTCCTCCATTCTCAATGTAGTAGGTCATTAAAAAAAAATGACATCTAAGGCATTTCTGACAGGGACCAGGACCCAACCTTCATTAATAGGAGACACTCCCTCTAGCCATACAAATCAGCACCTTCCCTGCAAATTATATTTTTCAAGAGTTGCCTAGAGCACTGTTAAGCGTCCTGCCTAGAGTCACAGAGCCAAGATGTGTCAAAGGCAGTCTTTGAACCCAGAAGATTTGGGGTCAAAAGCCCCATCACCATCAACTAGGCCATGATGCCTCTCCTAGGACATTCATTCCCTATTACATTTCATCTTATTGGGTTTGGCCCAATTCTCTAGCCTGCTGGGATCTTTTGGGTTTCTAAGATTCATGTTATGTGTCCCAGTTTTGTATCAGTCATTTTAAGTCATGTCTGACTTTCTGTGACCACATTTGTTTTATTGACAAAGATATTGAAGGAGTTTGCCATTTCCCTTTCCAGCTCATTTTACAGATGAGGAAACTGAGGCAGATAGGGTGAAGTGACTTGTCCAGGATCACGAGGCTAGCAAGTACCAGATGTTCCTGACTTCAGACCTAGTACCACCTAGCTGCCCTAGACTCTCTGCTGCATGAACGTCCTTAATCCCTGAAATAGCATCCTGGTCTTTGGAGGGGGTCTGAGTAAGAGTTCATAACCTGGGGGCTGTGAACTATTTTAAATTTCATAACTGTATTTCAATATAATTGGATTCCTTTGTATTCCTTTATATTTTATTTTATGCATTTAAAAACCTTCTTAGGAGTCTGTAGACTTCTCCAGACTGCCAAAAGTGTCTGTAATACAACAAAGGTTAAAAACTCCTGCTCAAAAGGTTTTTTCTAATGACATTAAGAGGGAACTGGAGGGAAATGTTCCTTCCTATAATGTTGCCTCCTTCCTCTCCAGCCTCTACCCCTTCCCTGGCTTCCTTTAGACCCTGGAGGGAACAACCAAGGTCACTTAAGTGCTAGTGAAGAGTCTTTTTTAAACACTGGCAAGTAAGATTAATCTGCAATTCATTGAAAACTCCACGCTGCCTCTGGCTATTATGGACCTGTCAGTACAGAAATAAAGGTTGCATCTCGAGGGAGGAAATTGAGAATGGAGGGATGGGCTAGGAACTTGGGGAGGCTAGGAAACCAACTGAAGAGGGAGGAGTTTGCCGACAAGGTCAGGGACGGGGTGGTGGTGGTGTATTTTCTTTTCTCTTCCCCTTAGGTGTTGTAAAAAATCACTGAACTCAGAACTGGGAGAGATCTTGTCTCTCGAGCTACTAGCTGAGAGTGACCTTAGGTAAGTCACTGAACCTTTCAGAGCCTCATATTCCCCATCAGTAAGATGGGGATAATAGCAGTACTTCCCTCCCAGGGTTGTGACGATGATCAAATGTGATGCTCTATGTAAAATGCCCTGCAAACTCAGGTGTATAGTGAGTATTAGTATCCTTACCTGAATACATGAAAGGTTTGGATTAGATGGTCCCCTCCAGCTTGAAACTGTTTACCCTAGCATCCTCTGAGCCTAAAGATCTCTCAGAGCATCTGAGACAAGATGTCAAGGAGACAACATTGACCTGCGACAGGTTCTAACTACCCTCAGGCACTTTCTGATTCTCTCCACTAAAATGGGGATCATAACTAGGACCCTATCTACCTCCCAGGACTTTTTCAACGAAGAGAGAATGAGACAATGGAGGTGAAAGTGCTCTCCTTCTGGATAGACCACCAGCCCTGGAGTCAGCAAGATGAGTTCAAATTCGACCTCAGACATTGCTAATTGTGTGACCCTGGGCAAATCATTTAACCCTATTTGCCTCACTTTCCTCATCTGGAGAATGAGCTGGAGAAGGAAATGGCAAACCACACCAGGATTTTTGCCAAGAAAACTCCAAATGGGGTCAACCAAGAGTCAGACACGACTGAAAAACCTCAGTCCCAAAGTGAAACTTAGCTTTTCCTTCAATTATGAATTTAAAAAAAAAACTGCAGTTCTGAGAAGTGATCCATAGACTTTACCAGACTGTGAAAGGACACCAGTTTTAGTAGAATGATAAGGTGGGAAATCAAGATGGCAAAGGGTTGAGGAAAGAGTGAGAAAAGAGAAAGTAGAGGCAAAGAGAATAGAAAGAAAGATTTTTTTCTAGAAGTTTGACTATGAAAGGAAAGATAAATTGAAGTTGATAGCTTAAGGCAATGGTACGGTCTAGTGAGGGGTTTTTCTGGGTAAGTAAAGGCAGAATAAGGAAATTATATAAGATAAAAGTAGTTGGGCTAAGATTCAAATTCAGCCTTCTGACTCCCAATCCAATGTTCTTACCACAAGCTACAGTCACTGACTTAATTCCTGCCTTTTCGGTGCCTTTATCAGCCAACCTAGATCTGGCTCTGCCTTTCTTTAACTCTGTTAGTGTGTATGTTGGAGTGGGCAAGGGCCAGAAGGTGTAGAAGATTTTGTTAGGGGGAGGGGCAGCAGAGTTAGCTTCATAGCTCTTTTCTTAAAAGAGAAAAAAGTTCATTGTAGAGACAGTCACCCCATGCTTTTGGCTGAGAGGATCCAGATGTTCTCCAACTGTGGAAAGTTCTAGAGGAAACTAAACTGCTTAAATACACTTACTCTTCAGCTGTTTGACAGTTGAAATTTCAGTTGTTGTATGAGGCAGTTAAGTAAGAGTGTGGCCGGCCTTTGGTGTTCTGCAGCTTGGGTCCTGAGGGACGGTGGCTGATGCTTTGCCTCTTTCCTAGGTGAGTGGGAAGGAGAGGGGAGGACCAACTCACATGTCTGGATTTATCCGGGTTTTCTTTGTAACTGCTCAATTAGTACAATTACTATGCAAAATACTCAGAGACTGCAAGCTGATCAGTGAGTCTTGGAGAAAGCCAGGCAAGTGGGATGGAGAGAAACATAAATTATCCTTCTTGATTACCCTTCTGTTCCCTTTCCCCAGGAATTTGTTGTAGGGGCGTAGTCAGGGGTGGGATGCTGAGGCTCCAAGCTGCAGCAGGGACTTCAAAGGGGAAGCCCTTGATGACTAGAGGTGGAACCTTGGTTGATTTGGGGAGCAGGTGAAAATGGGATGTTTTTAGACCTTGGTAAAAGCAGGCAGAACTAAACTGGGGACCTAGTTTATTCCCCCAAGTCAAAAGCCTCATTGCCTGATGATTTATGGGTCCAAGTATTTTCATGGAAATAATCATAGGGTCATATATTTCAAGCTGCAAGATTCGTTGAGAATATCTAAGCAAACTTTCTCATTTTACAGAGGAGGAAATGGAGGCCCTAAAGCAGAGGAGCTAGGGAGTTGGGATTCACACCCATATCCCCAGACTCCAAATCTACTGCTCTTTCTAACCATGCCTCTCTCAATAATTAGCTAGGTGACCTTGTATATGTTTCCCCACCTGTAAAATGGGTATGATACCTGTTCTCCCTTGTGATGATGATAGCTCCTCTTAATTCTAGAGCACTTTAATTTTTTTACTAAGTACTTTGAACATAACTTAAATATGTCTCCATTTTACAGATGTGGAAATCAACACCTGGAGAGATGACATTATAGGGCCTTTGTGGGACCTGGGATTTGAACCCTGCCTCCATTCCAGGACTTTTCTCTATATCACATGATTTTGAAGAACCATTGGGAAGATAAAACACCATAACTAATATGTATGAATATATACTTTGAAGCTGTGTACAGATAAAATGTGGTAGCATGGTGGGGAGTTGGATATTTCTCATGGATATGGTCTCCATGTTGGAGGGCCTGGAAGTCTCTGTCTCTCTCTCTCTGTTTTTTTCTCAGCTGTCACTGCTGCTTTTTCCCATATCCAGGAGTATTTGTTCCCTGTTATAATGGCTCTGTCACAAGGTCCTCCCCTGCCAATCACATTCACTCTCCTCATCTTTTCCTTCTAGAATTTTTTGTTTATTGTGACCATCAGTCTCTACCCAGTCAAGTTAGGTTGACCCTACCATGTGCCAATTGTCAAAATAAATGTTTACTCCACAGGTCACAAGTGAAATGCACGCAATATATGAATGTGATCGAATGCTATTGTTCCATATGTAGTAATGAGCTGGCAGACTTCAGAAAATCCTGGAAAGACTTATATGAACTGATGCTGAGTGAAGTGAGCAGAACCCAGAGAACACTGTACATGGTAACAGCCACATTGTGCAATGATTGACTTTGAAAGACTTAGCTCTTCTTATTAATACCAGGACCTAAGACAACTCCAAAAGACTCATGATGGAAAATTCTATCCATATCCAGAGAAAGAACTATGGAGCCTGAATGCAGATGGTGCATACTATTTGCTCTCTGTCCCTCTCTATTTTTTTGGTTGTTTTTTTCTTTCTCATGGTTTTTCCCATTGGTTCTCATTCTTCTTTACAACATGACTAATGTGAAAATATATTTAATATGAATGTACATGTATAACATACCAGATTACATGTCATCTTGGGGAGAGGGAGGGGGAGAAAATTTAGACAAAAAGTCTTATGGAAGGGAATGTTAAAAACTAAAAATAAATAAATAAATACATAAATACATACACACACATATATTTTAAAGAAATGTAACACAATGCCAAGAAACTTATGGTTGAGTTGATGAACGATAACTTTACAACTCTTAGCAAGACAGTACCAAGTACTCATTGCGTGGTGCAGCCAATGGGAGGCTTCTTTGGCTGACATCC
>JAQQSK010015859.1:0-10631 GCA_028658325.1 Potorous gilbertii
GAGCCTAAGGTAACTTTGCTTGAAAATAAGGATGACCATATTTTCTCTAACTGCTTCAGACGTTGTTAGAAAAGTACTGTGTAAACTTTAAAAACAAAAAAATAGACATTTTCGTTACTATGATGATTACTTTGTCTTTCCTGTCCAAAGATCAGACACAGAATGTTAGAGATAAAGAAGACCTTAGAGTGCATCTAGGGTTTAGCCCAGTTTCATGTGTGTTTGTGTGTGTGTGTGTGTGTGTGTGTGTGTGTGTGTGTGTGTGGTGTCCCAGATAAGGAAGTGATTTGCCCCAGGCCAGCAGCTAATGAATAGAAGACCTCAAACTTTAACCCAAGTCTTCTGACTCCAATTCCAAGTTTCTTTATTTTTAAACTAGTTTTTACTGATTTTTTTATTATCATAATTTTCCCCCATACCACTTCCTCTCCTCTCTAAGAGAGCTATCCCGTAAAATAAATAATAGAAAGGGGAAAATCAGCATAACTGATCAATACATCAAAAAGTCAGAAAATATATACAATATGCAATACATAGGACTCCAATACTTCTCAGCTTCTGCGAAAGTGTAATGTTGAGGCAGGATAGCTTTTCTTATCTCTTCTTTCCAGTCAGTCTTATTCTTTGTAATCTTGTGACATCCACTTGTGGGGTTCAGTGCTTTTTTTTTAAATTTACATTGTTGTATTTGTTTTTATGTAGATTTCTGCAGTGCTTCTAATCTTCATTTCTGGGGCCAAGCAAAACATGTCTAACCTCCTCCATATAGCAACTCTTGAGATATACATGACATTTGCTGTCCTGCTTAGAATGTCACCTCCTGAAGAGCAGGGACCATTTTATTTTTGTCTTTGTACTTCTTGAATCTAAGATAGCTATAATAAGGTATTAGGTGCTTAATAAATGCAGATTGGTCAGGGCCTCCTCTACATGTACGCTTCTCCCGACATTCCTCCAGTTACTCCTTGTATGACAGGTTTAAGATTTGGTTTGGGTTTATTTCTACTAACTCCAACCCCCGCCAGAAACAAGGGAAGAGCTTCTTTACCAATAATTTAGTGCAGTTTAGCATGAAATTCCTATATTAAAAATTAAAGAAAGTTTCCATTTCTTTTTTTTTGAAGAAAGTTTATCTGCAGAATAGCCCAGAGTAAATAGGAAAAAAAGTTTAGTCTTATTGTCTAAAAAAGCCCTGTTGTTATTTAGAATAGGTAAAGAAAAAGTTATCTGCAATATAGGCTTCCCCAAAGGATCCCATTTTGAAATTGCATACCTTAGAATAATAGTTACAATTTATATTACACTCTTGAGATTTTCAAGATTTTTTTGTATGTTGATCTTATTTATTCCCCACAACCACCCTGAGATTAGAAGCACTGCAGAAATACTTCAAGTGTTACTATTTTTTTTTTACAGGTTAGGAAACTGAGACCTTGAGAGGTTAAGTGATTTGCATTAAATAAATATCTGAAGTGGATTTGAACATAGATCTCTCTTGACTCCAATTCTAATTTTCCTTCCACTATACCCTTCTTCTTCCATGTAGATGTGGTGAACCAGTATACCATAAATATAAACATATTCATTCCCTCCTGCTTATGCCATTCTCACATATTCATAGTAGATTCCAGATGGGGATTAGAAATGTGAAAAGTCTTTAACAATGAAAAGGGAAATAATGTCTGGGGAGAGAGGGAGTCTAAGAGAGAAGGAGGAAGAGAGAGGGAGGGAGAGAGAAAGTATGTGTGCATGGATGGATGAATTAATGCGCACACATTGTTTTTGTAAATATATCTACCTATACATGTATATATGTATATCTATACATATGTGTGTGTGTATATAGTAGTAATTAGCAATTACAAATAATATGATAATTTAATCTGGGACAATCTGAAAAATGACAAACATCTGTAAAGAAAGTTTACCACAATATCTGTGAAAATGTGATGAGTCAGATTTCTTCTGAAGTATTAGTATCAATCTGAAACATTTAGTGCCAATAGCACAGCTCCCATCCCCAGCCTCAAAAGTTCTTCTAAATCATGGATTATCTATAATAATTGTATCTGTAAATACACATTTCTCTAGTTGTGTGGCTGTGCCTTTAAAAAAAATAATCAAGCTATACCAATTGCTTGTTGTTCAAATGAATTGGAAAGAAGACATGCTTCTGAAGATTTCCCAGAGGAAACTGCGGTGACATACTTCATGTACATCAAATGTAAACCATGAATCCTGCCGCATTCTGTAATAGCCAATGTTACGCCCTTCCATGGCAATTTGAAACTGAAGCTATCCTCATCTTCTTCTTGGTGCTCTCCAGCATGTCAGTATCCTTCCTAAAATGTAGGAGCAGGACAATTGTCTCTCTCATACCAGGTTTCTGTTTGGACC
This sequence comes from Potorous gilbertii, assembly GCA_028658325.1. Lineage (NCBI taxonomy): Eukaryota > Metazoa > Chordata > Mammalia > Diprotodontia > Potoroidae > Potorous > Potorous gilbertii. The sequence goes on from JAQQSK010015859.1 coordinate 2,398, forward strand.
ATCTGAGAGGGCATTTCTTTTTTTTTTCAATATTGACCCCTATTGAGCTTGTGTTCCAGGTAATTTTTGTATAAACTATATTTCCTAGTTCTACTTCCATCTTGTATATACATATGTGTGTATGTATATACATATATATATATATATGTATATACATATATACATACATACACACACATACATATATATATATATATATATATATATATATATATATATATACATATTCAATTTTTTGAACCTAAGTACAAACCTTACATTTGTTACTCTGTTAGAGTCATCCTGTCCTTCTAACCTGTCATTATCACTTTGAATCCTAATTCTGTCACAGAAGGATGAAACCATAATATGGCTTCACGATCCATTTAAACAAAGTAAAAGAGCTTTATGAAATTTTATCTCACTAGAACTAGACCATTTCTCTAGACTAGCCAGGATTTCTTTTGAATCCTAATTCAACCATCTGACCTGTTAGTTATTCCTTCCAGCTTCATGCTCTTTATAAAGCTGATAAGCATTCCATCAGTCCTCTCACTCAAATCAGTAATAAAATGTTCTAAAGAGAATAGGTGAATTCATTCTTTGTAGCAATGTTGTGTGCTAAAAGGGACATAGTCTATCACAGAAAGGAATGAGTTCCCCCATCACTGGTGTTCATAGGATCATAGAACTGGAAGAGACTTTAGCAACACTGTCAAGTTGGACCCCTTTATTTTACAGGTGAGGAACCTAAGGCCCATAAGGATAAAGTGACTTGTTTAAGGTCACACAGGTAGTGGTAAACAGAACACTTGTCAGGGGGGTTATAGGGGGGATCCTGGGTCAATAATAGGTAGGGTCACCTCTGAAACTCATTCCAATAGTGAGCTTTCATGAATATCTGAATTGCCCACCAAAAATATCCTTTGGAAGAAACACATCAGTAGCCTTTAAGTCTTGCTTCCTACTTTGGAATTTTTCTGTCTCTAATCTTCCAGAGATTTCACATGCAACAGAAACTGGCCCTAGGGACAAACAAACACTCCCTTTTTTTCATTTCTTCCCTGGCCTGTTCAAGGTTAGAGAAATGGGCCCCTCCCAGGATTTAAGCTTTCTTCAGGCTGCTTTTAAGTTTGAGTTTGTTGCTCTGATCACAATATGTGACACCAATGAAAAGGAGCACCTTGGAACCACAATTCAGCCTTTCTGACTATTTTAGATAAACCAGTTGTGACTCCGAAGTAATATGACTGATTTAAGAAAAAAAAAAACGTGCCAGAACTCACATAAGTGAGTGAGTATTTTTTCATCTATCCTTGCCACTGTGGCTTCAGAACTCTGTGGTGCCCCATCTTAGCGCCATCCAAGATGCTAAAACATTCTTTCAAATGTACTCAGTGGCAAATTTTCATCCTCTTAGGATTCAGTCCCGTCAAAAAAATTTCTCCGTGCCAGCGTGCTGTGCTAGAGACTCAGAGGCAAAACCTCTGAGAATTCACATTCAACTGGGTGGGTGTGACATGTGCGCGGAGTAAATGCAGTGATTGACGGAGCAAGGAAGCGCTGATAAGTAGGACTAATAAAGCCTCCCACAGGTAGATGGTGGGATCTGAACTGCCCTGTGAAGGAAGCCAAGGAGTCTCTGAAGTAAAGATAAGGAAGGCAGGCATTCCAGGCATGGCGGACCACCTGGGGAAAGGGACCACCTGGGGAAAGGCACAGAGATGGAAGGGGGAAGATCATGAACAGGCAACAGCTGGCAGGCCAGGGGTGACTTGATTTTTTTTGGAAATGGTTAAAAAATTATTGGGAGCTGAGTCTTAGGCTACTCTAGGTGATCAAGTAAGCCTTTCCCATCTGGGCATGACTGACTACAAATTAACAAAATCGATTGTCTTGTGTCCTTTATGAATTGGCAATTTCAAAAGAAGAGTTCCAAAAATGCCTTAAGCAGTCATTGTTCAAATGTATATTAGTTACAGTTAGTGCGCAGAGTTAGCAGTTAATTAGTTATATGTCCAACGTTAATTGGAGCATATAAATTCTAGGTGTTTTAAAATGAGCCCTGTTATTTTATAGTTATCCCTGGCAGAGAGAGATACATCAGATCATGGAAACTTTTAGAGTTCAAACCTTCACATTTTCATCAAACCTGTTTCATCCCTTTATAAACTGGTCAGGAGATCTGGATGTCTGGTAATGACAAATAAATCTTCAGATTTACAAGTCTGTTTTGACTGAGAATGTAAAAGCTTTCAAGTCACATGGTTTTTTTTAGGGGATCCTTCTACTGTTTAAGGTTCTTCCTCAGTTGTTCCCTTAATCAGCCTCATTCCCTAGTCTTCCAAGATGCACACCTTTCTCATTTAAGAATGATTCTTCAGGATGTGATCCAAGATGTGACGTTTTCCACTCTTGGGTCCCCAATACCAAAGTTCATGCTTTGCAAGTGGAAGGCACTTAGCCAATATATGTCGCTAAAAATGCTGTTAGACATATATTGTTGTATGTTATCTCCATAAATATTTTTGCTAATTGTTTCAAATCCTTGTGCTTCCATTGGTGATGTTACAAGCACTTTGAAAAATATATTCCTTTATGTAAAGTCATGGTAACATTACCAGAGTGAAAAAGAAGCCCAAATTAATACCTTCATAAACTTTAAAAATCACAAGTTCTTAACCTTTCTTGTTTATCTTGGACTCTGGAGCAGTCTAGTAACATCCCTCCTCAGAATAATGTTTTTAAATGCATATTAAATAGGATGTATGAGGTACAAAAGAGGTTATAGATTAGTGAATATAAAGATCTAATTTTTTTTCCCATTCAAGTTCACAGACACCCTGAAACCTATGCTCCCCAGGTTAAGAGCCCTACTCTAACTATGTAAGTCACTGATTGGCTTTTCATTTTCATAAGAGGAAAAGCTTTAAAAATTAATGTTGCACTGTATTGACTTTCTCTAATGCAGAGAGATTTCCCCGTGATTAATTAAGGCATACGGTTAAAGGACTGCTTGCTTTTTTGAGTTAGTACATCTTACTTGGTGCGGTCTTTTTCGGAATCCATTAATACATCCATTTTAATCTAGAGAATTTGATTTCATGGGTCCTGTCTCTGCATAATTTCTTTAAAGAGTAAAATGAAGAGTAAAAAACTCTTCAATTATTTATAATTTACCTTGTTACAAAATGATCAGGAAAGCCGAATGGAGATTCAGTTGTAAATTCAGCGAATTCAGTCAAGAACTTATTTGTCTCATGTAATTAAAGAGCAAAAACATCACAATTTTGACATTTTTTGAAAAGATGATAAAGAATATATATTTTACTTATTCTATTTGTTCTGACTATTATGTAAATGCTATTGTTTTGCAGTTTGGTGATTTAAATGCTGTGTCCCCTGGAAATATGGATAAAGGTAAATATTTAAAATATTACAAATGTTTTCTTGGCTAAAATTATTTTTCTAGAAGTAGAAAAAATAGAGAATTTGTCTACACTGCCTTATTTTTTAAAGGAGTAGGGGTTGGGAACCTGAAGCCTTGAGGCCACATGTGGCCCTCTAGGTCCTCAGGTGGAGCCCTTTGACTGAATCCAAACTTGACAAAACAACAAAATGAAGTTTGGATTCAAAGAGCCCCACTTGAGGACCTCAAGAGCCACGTGTAACCTTGAGGCCACAGGTTCCCCACTCCTGAGTAGGATGTTCTCCTTTCAAAGGATTGCGGGTTCACTGAGTTTTAGAGCTATAGAGGATCTTAAAGACCCCTCTGGCATAACCATTTCATTTTACCATTGAGGAAATTAAGGTGTAGGGACATGTTATAATACTTCCAGCTCTCTTTACCCCATAACATGCTGCCTTATCATGTCTTTGAACTTTAAAACATTCACTTTTGTTCTCATAACTACACACACACACACACACACACACACACACAAAACGCATAATTTTACTTGAAACTCCCAATGAGGAAAGTTCCTATACCAATGCACTACTCTAAAACTCCTACAGAATTTTCTAAGAATATAGAAACATGATGCACTTTTCAATGTTACCGATTTTACCATAATATTAATGCACAAGAACACCTTGTCTCTAATGTGTTGCCTCCCTGTAGTATATAGTATCTCCCCCAAACTGAGACCCAGACTCCTTACATCTGTTTAATGTAACCTAGAGATGGCCATAATTGTAGATGCTAGAGCAATTGCCCCTCAAATTTATGGCCACATCTAAGGTAATAAACTGGGGTGATGACCCTGGGTCTCAGTTTCGGCAGGATACTAGACTACAAAAAAACAAAACAAAACAGGGAGGTAGTTCATAAGAAATGAGGTGACTTCATCAAATGGTGTTTATGAAATGTAACAGGAGACCTGAGACTTTTATTAAGGTTATACCCCAAAATGCACCCTGCCCCACCCCACCCATCCCACAATCACCCAAGATAGAATGGGTAGGACTGATTCTCCTGTATTCACCATGTACCCCAAATGTGGCCCTTTTGTGGTATCTTTTTCTATTAGAGGATATCTTGAATGTTTATTTTAACGTGTTTCCACCATACCTTTAAGAAATAGCAACCAGGTTATTGCCCACAGAAAATGATAATTAAATTGTTTCCTCTACAATATTTTAAAGAGCCACTATACAGCCCGTATAATAGTAATGGAGGCAAGCCCAGTAGGAGAAAAGCCACGGATTTGGCTCTTCAGAGTGGGGAGACAAAGAAGGCATTTTCTCACTGCAGTCATTTGAACATTTCTATTGACTGGGGTCCTTTAGGTTATGATCCAAAAACAGATACGCTTTTTTAACCCTCTTTGGCCTGAGTCTTCATGGTTTTTTGCTTGTACAGATGAAGGCAGTGAAGTTGAAAGCGAAATAGATGAAGAACTGGATGATTCTGCAGAGCCTCAAGCCAAAAGAGAGAAAACAGAGCTGAACCAGGCATTTCAGGTGGGCTGCCTACAGCCAGTTCTCGAGAGTGGGGTACAGCAGAACCTTCTGAATCCCATTCACAATGAGCACATTGTCACAAGTACTCAGACTATTAGACAGTGCAGCGCCACTGGAAACACCTATACTGCAGTCTAACAATTATTAAAGCTTATTTTTCCAGATTATATTTAACCCTGGTGATGTTGGGCTTAAGTTGGCAAAAGAATAAGCCTGAAGGTCAACTGTTGTCAAATTCTATCTGTGCTGAACATTACCTTTTTTCAGAGTTGTGAAATGGAATGGGTGTATGTATTTTTGCCAGGTCTGTTTAATTTTTTTTGTAAACAAATCATTTGCCTCTCAATATGAAGAGTTTTCTTAGTTTTGGGTGTCAAGAAGGATTTTTGCAAAGCTTAATGTCGATGTTTTTGTCCTTTATAATTAAAAAGTAATTTACATTTTTTCATAGTTTAAAAATATGTTAATGTTAATTGTTAGTCATGGTGTATGATTTCATATGTAAGTTTTTTAATTAGGTGCACTTCTGTGAAATATCAAAAGAAACGAATTCCTTTGATTTACACTGGAGGCATATACTCATTTGACAGCAGATGCATCAAATTTGTTTCTGAAAGGTGCTTTTCATTGGACAGAACCATAAGACACTATTTTGATGATATTTCTGAGTGTGGAGGGAGAATACAGAGCATTTTTTTGTAATGTTAGAGGGTTGGGAAGGTCACCTATTTTTCTCTGAAGAAAAAAATTGAGCTGTGCATTTATCAGCATAGAATAAATGACAGACTTGCCGGAGATCATGTTGATGTGTACGTAACATGTATGCACCATTATCGAACCACGTTAACAGTGCAAGCTTCCGTTAAACACTGAGTTTTGGATATTATTTGCGTACCAATCCCTCTGTTTGAATACTACTGAGTCTGTATTTGGGACCACTGCACACAGGCGCTTTCTGCTGTTAAGTGGAGATGTTGTAGTTAGACGCTGAAACTGACAGAAAAGTAGCGACTTTTTGTCATTTTTATTATTGTAAATGTACACGCTACTTATGCTCAGCTGGACATACAGGAAGCCGTTCCGTTTGGATGAATTCCTTCTATGCCAGGTCTTTTTTTTTTCCTAATAGTAGTTCAATGTGCTGCTATTCTAAAAGATAATTTATAGAATGCAAGGAATGTAGCAACCTGCGTCATTATTTCCTTCAAAAAAAAAAAGTTATTTCCTGGTTCCTAAAGTATGTGGATTTAAATTTTAAGAAGAAAACGAAGGCAGTGTAACTGGCACACCTCACTTTTACTTATTCCCGACTCGGTAGGATTGGAGTAGGTGGCTGGACGGACCATTGCCATTTAAGAATGTACATCAGGGATCATTGTACCTCGGCTATTACATGGTGCCTTAAAAACAGAACTGAAGCTAAGGTTTAGTACTTTTTGTTAATATGAGTAACTCTGAAACCCATTTAATAAGGTGTGCCTGTCATGTTTCAATTCCCCGAAGTAAGGGCAGGTTACATATTCTTCAAAGGAAATTTAGGGTGGGGAGGGGGTTGGAGAAAGGGAGGCTTGAATACCTCTCTCCAAGTGATGGTAAACCTAGTTTTTCTTGTTTAGAACTGAATTTCACTTTCTTACAAATCAGATTTGCTTAGGGTTATGGGGTAGCAGGCTAGTTTTAATACCAACTTGTGTCATTCAAAGTAGGGTTCCCGTACCTCCAAACAACATGACATATTTTCTAAGCCCTCCTTGTCTCATTTTAATTTTAGAAAGTAAACAAAATGAGCAGGTACTTATCACAGTGCATCTTTTTCAGTGTGTGTGTGTGTGTCTATGTGTATGCTTGTATTTGTGCACACACACGTGGGCGCTTATGTGTGAGCACAAAGGGGTATCCATCTGCCGCCATGTTGGAAGGTGAGCCTATCCCCATTACCATCAATGTGAAATAGCGCCGCTGTGTTAAATGGTCCATTTTTTCTGTTGCTTTGTTGTTTTCAATGTGGGCACACCCATTTACTTAAGTAGTGAAAATAAATAAGCAAAAAACAAAAACAAAACAAGCCAAAAATGAGGGAAAGCACAAGAATTTGCAGATTCCTAATAAGGCCTATAGAAAATTAGATGGTTGAACTTAACCCAGTTTATCTGGGGTGGGGGGAGGTAGGGAGGAGCCAATCTGTCATGTTTACTATACCAAATGACTTAACTACTCAAGCAATGAATAGTATATTTATTGCTTAATTTTCTTAGGCGCAACAAAAAAAACCAATATCAACTAAATTTTCCTAATTAAATTTCAAACATTATAAATGTAAAAAGTTTTCAAATTGATTCATATATTATGCTATACAAATCAGGCATATTTTTGGAGTCTTCACTAAGACCATGGCTTTTTTTTTTCACCTTAATAAGCATTTAAATGATCATTGTTTCATTCCCTTTTAATATCAACATGTTTGCACCCCTCACCAAAAAACTTAAGCTAAGCCTCAATAAACATTTATCCACTTCATTGTGCATTATGAAATGTTTACAAGTAAAATCAAGTGAAATTAAGATTAAAATGGCAAAAAAAAAAACCACTTTTCATTTTCAGCCTCAACAATCTTTGTTTTTGTTTGTGAGTTGTTTGTTTTCCTTTAGTACTGATGTTCTGTACTAGACCAAAATGTAGCTATGACTTCCTTCCTATGTGTCAACAAACTTTAAATGCATTTTGTCGTTCTCCCTTTTCATTTTAATGATGAATTTGTTTGTACCATTCGAGGCCTCTGGTTGCAACATGCAAATTTAGATGGAGATGAGAGGTGTAGGGTCTTTGGAACCCTCTGTGATTCACCTCTTCCCCTCATTGTTCACTGTTTTCTAAGGAAAAACTTGGTAAAGTAGAGCCTAGCAAAATGAAGTCATTTTGTGACTTAATCCAATGAATTGCTTTCTGATCCACAGTGTGAAAAAGATTATGCCCGAAATCTTTAATAGTGAAGAATGTGTACACACATGCACCAGCATTTCCCTTTGTGCCCTCCTCACTGGTTTGGACTCCACAATGGTCTCTAGATTTCTTACCTAGAACCCCCAGGTCCAACATGACTTAGGGTATTCATTCAAAAGCCAAATTCTAATCATTCCCATGTCCAAAGAAATCGGAGCAATTGCATATTCACTGCAACGCTCTAAAGTCCTACTCCAGTTTTTATCATTTGTTGCTACTGGTACTTTTCTAAAAGACTTTGGACGCTAAATCTCTGTCAACAGAGTCATCTATTTGTACATAGAGTATGG
>JAQQSK010015860.1:0-10631 GCA_028658325.1 Potorous gilbertii
AATATCAGGGCAGTTTTCCTTGATAATTTCATGAAGAATGATGTCTAGGCTCTTTTTTTGATCATGGCTTTCAGGTAGTCCCATAATTTTTAAATTGTCTCTCCTGGGTCTATTTTCCAGGTCAGTTGTTTTTCCAATAAGATATTTCACATTCTCTTCCACTTTTTCATTCTTTTGGTTTTGTTTTGTGATTTCTTGGTTTCTCAGAAAGTCATTAGCTTCCATCTCTTCCATTCTAATTTTGAGAGCACTTTTTTCTTCAGTGAGCTTTTGAACCTCTTTTTCCACTTGGCTAATTCTGCTTTTGAAAGCATTCTTCTCCTCATTGACTTTTTGAACCTCTTTCGTCAATTGAGTTAGCCTATTTTCCAAGGTGTTATTTTCTTCAGCATTTTTATGGGTCTCCTTTAGCAAGGTGTTGACCTGCTTTTTCATGCTTTTCTTGCACCTCTCTCATTTCTCTTCCCACTAGAGTATGGTCTTCTTTCTATTCTGCTACATTGACTCTGCCCTCTAGAGTAAAATGTCTTGACATTTTAGTTTTTACATAAAAGTAATGGTTTTTTTTAGAGATCAATCAGAAAGCTTGAATATGAGTGATGTGATAAACACTATTCAGGATATTAGAAATACAGAGACAAAAATGAAATTTGTCTTGCTTCCAAGTGACATGTATTTTCTTTGGAAAGATGACACCTATGTATATAAATACATAAAAAATTGAGTCCAAATTTGGAGGAACAGGAGCCACTAGCAGCTAGGAAGTGGGGGACAGATCCAAATAAGATTACTTTAAAGTAGAAGATGGTGTATCAGATGAGCTTTGAAGGAAGCTAAGGATTCTAAGAAGTGGAGATGGAGCAATATATAGTAGAAAGGAATATTTATAAGTGTAGGCTGAATGATCTATTGATCATATTGTAGAACAGATCTCTGTTTAAATATAGATTCAATAGTCTTTGAATTCCCTTCCAAGACTGAGATTCTGTTTCTATTGACTTCATGGAGCCTGATTGATTTCCCACCTGAAAGTGCTCTCTCCCTTATTAGACATTTTTAAAAAGCTGGCCTCTAGTTTATTCAATTTTTATCACACTTACTAATATATATGCTGAATCATACACACACACACACACACACACACACACACACACACGCATTTTAGATGCTACATTCTTTCAGGATAGGGAATATGGCTTATTTTTTTACTTTTATATTTATCTCCAGTCTTTAGAATTCTGCCTTTTACATAGTAGGCCGTCCATATTTGTTGAATTTTCATGGTTCCCATCATAATATGTAGTTGGGATGAAAGGGTATATTCATTAAAAATAGCAAGAGTGTAAATCATAAACTTTAATGTATAATAATTGGGTTTGTCTGATGGTTGAGTAGATTAGCGTTCAGATTCTAATTAAATAATACAAGAACTAGCTAGTCAAGATATCTGAATGAAAAAATATTATAAGATTTATTTCAGGGTTACATAGGAAATAGGTATCAATAAGTACCCTCCTAAGTTAATAGACTTATATTTGGAAAGGATCTCAAAGTCCAATCTATTCATTTCATAAATAAGCAAACTGAAGACCAGAGAGGTTAGGTGACTTGCTGAGAATTACACAGATAATAAATATGTCAGGCAGGATTATCACCTAGAATTGAACTATCATAACATTAAGTCTCCTGACCTAACTTGATGTTGTTTCCACTCATTTGAAAATGGGTGTCTTCAAAAGTTGCATCTTACTGTCAATGTCATTGTCCAGAAGGGATACCCAGGTTCTCACAACTTCAATACCATTTTCTACTCATGACTTTCTCTCACCCCCTTCCATATATCCATCAATAATCATATCCTTTTGGTTTATTTCAACATTTCTCCCCCTTCACCTGCAGGCTACTCAGAAAGCTATTTTACTTCTCCAGGCCTTTATTACCGATCTTCTAGGCTATTGCAGTAGCCCTGGAATGGGTCTCCCTGCCTGAAGTCTATTCTGATCCTAGTGTATCTCTCACATAGCTGATAAAGTGAAGACCCAGGTCTAACCATAGCGTTCCCTTACTTGGTAAACTTGAATTAGTACCAGCTCTATCATTACTTTGCTGTGAAATAGATCATTTGCTTCCCTTTTCCTCATCAAAAAAAAAAATGAGGGAATTAGACAAGATAACTTCTGGAGCTGTAGAAATGCAATGATGGGAAAAGAGCTGGCCTAGGTTCACCCAACTTTAGCTCTATTTGCCTGATTTTTGTATCTTTTAGTCTCTGCCTCTACGGGGGAGCCAGTACAGGATCTCAAATCCAGCCATTCCAAAGAACAAACCTGAAGGACAGCAGCCCATCCCCAAACTCTAATTTCTTATCAATGATTAATTGAAGATTGGAGATATGACTGCTAGTCAATCGTCCCCATGGAAGCATCATGGTTCAGTGGAAAGGGTGTTTGACTCAGCCAGAGGACGTAGTTTTGGAGCGTAACCTTGCCACTTAGTACTGAGGCAACTTCAAGCAAGTTTCTTAACTTCTCACTACAGTTTCCTCATGGGCCATCCATAGGGCCATCATCCTTTGATGTTGGCTAAGCCATTATCCGCTTCTTAGCTCTGTATTAAATCTGCCACTCTTTAACCCAATTTAAGTAATTCAGCATATTTGATGCAAAAGTTCAGAGTGAGATAATATCTAAGATAAGATAACCACAGAGACAAAAGATCCGAACCTTGCTTCACATGAGAAATTTCAGAAGTGAAAGGTTATACCCAGTGTGGAGAAGCAGGTAAGATTTCATTGAAGTGGTAACATCTCATCTGGTCCTTTAAGAAAGCAAATAAGCTAAACAGGTGGAGAATCAGAGGGAATGGAGTTCAAGGCAATGGTTATGATTAGCTCACATTACACAAGGTGGGAGAGAACAAGATGAAATCGGTGACTTGATAATAGTTAAGTCTAGTTCAACTGCATCTGAGAGTGTATGAAAGGGAGTTGTATGAAATCTGAACCATGCCTTAAAGTCATTACCTTCGACTTCCTCAGAGGCCTTTTCTCAGTCAGCTGTGTTAGTTCCAGAGAGAAAGTATACAAGGGAACAGATGTTACTTCAACTACAAAATCTAAGTCAGCTACCAAATAGAGACCGGGTAGAGTAAGATTATGAAAATGAGATAGCAAGAGTCCTAAAGAGGGAGATTAGCCCAAGTAATTGCTATAGGAATTGTGAACACTATTATTAATGCTCTCCCATATTTCTTTTCCTCTTTATTGGGTATTGGCTTCAAGGACCTTTTCCCTTGAAATATTTTGTTTCTGTAAAATAGAAAACATATGTCAAACTGAAAGTCCTGTAGTCATCTTAAGCTGTACCTGTCCAAAACTAAACTTGGTATCTTTTTCCTAAAACTTTTACCTCTTCCCAATTTCCCTATTACTTCTGAGGGTACCAGAATTCTATGAGTTACTCAGATTCACAACTTAGATGTCATATTTGACTCCTAGCTTTATCTCACCCACTATATCTAATTAGTTGCCAGGACCTATTTCTTCCTTTGAAGCATCTTTCATATTTGCTTCCTTCTTTCCTGGCACTGACACCATCTTAGTCCAAACTCTGATCACCTCATTCCTGAACCATGCAATTAAACTGCTAGCTATTCCTTAAGTTTCTCCCCACTCCATTCTGCCCTCCACTCAGCTGTTAAAGCAAACTTCTCAAAGTACAAGTTTGCCCATGTCATCTCCCTGCTGAATAAACTCTAGTGGGTCCCTATAACTTCCCATATCAAAAATAAAATCTTGTATTTGGAATTCAAATTCTTAATAACTTGGTCACTCCCTAACTTTCCAATTTATTTGTATCTTGTACTTCCCTATGTGCTTTACAACCCAGTGACTCTGGCCTTCTTGATGCCAGTCCAAGCACTCTCATTGCCTGTTCCCTGTGCTTGGAATTCTCTCCCTCATCTCTGCTCCTGCTTCCCTAGCTTGCTTTGTGTTTCAGTTAAATCTCACCTTCTGCAAAAAAGCTTCACCTAGTCCTCCTTAATGCTAGTATCATGGCTGTGTGTGTGCACGTGCACACATGTGTTTGTGTGAGTGCATGTGTGTGTTGGTGTGTGCGTGCATGCATTTGTGTGTATGTGTGTGTGTGCGTACGTGCATGCATGCGTGTGTGTGTGTGCCCAGCATGGTACCTGGCATATAATAGGAGCTTGATTCTTGTTTCCTTCATTCCTCCTCCTTCCAAACACCTAGCACTATCCCTGTCATATAGTAGAGATTTAAGGAAAGCTTATAGACTAGATTATGAATTTCTTTACACTAACAAATGAGGTCAGAAGGAAAAAAAGCATATATAACACTTAATATGAGCCAGGCATCGTACTAAGTAGCAGGGATATTAATACAACAAAAAGGAAGACAGTACCTGTCCTTTATAATAGGGAAGACAAAGCACAAAATGGAACTTTAAAGGTGGTTGGGTAAAGTTCAGAAAGTCAGGTGCAGAGTTAAAAGTATGAAAGCTGGCTGGACTTGGCCCCTTCACAAAATGAAGGCCCAGGAGAATTTACCGGGAGAAGGGGTAGGCATAGGAAAAGATTATTCTAGAATGAGAAAACCACAGAGACAGTAGAATATTGGGAAGTGAGAGGCCCCAGGTTCTAAGAAATGTTCTGGGATCAGAAAGCAGAAACATGATTCTGAAGTACAGAAAGACTGAAGTAGGTTTAAGAGAGGAATAAAAACAGGTTGTTCTGGGCCCTTCACAAGATGGCTTTAGCTCTGGCTCTGCCATTTAATAACTGTCTGGTTTTAGGTATGTCAATAAAACTCTCTGAACTCCGTTGTAAATTGGGAGTCGTGATCTCTGCCCATTTGTAGAGCTGTTCTGAAAATACTCTTAGACAATATACAGGGAAATGCTATGAGAATTGTAAATCTATTCAACTATCAAGTATTAGGTCTACTGATCTCAAACTAATTTGAAGGGGAAAAAAGTTGTCTTCAGTCAAAGAACTTTCTTTTGAATAAGGACCATGAGGCCTATTCAAGGTAAAGTATTTGGAGAATTTCCATTAAATTCCCAAAAGTCGGTCATCCTATGGGAAAACAAGTAACTAGATGATCCCTATTTAAAATGTGTATGATCAGGAGAGAGGTGAGCTGCTCTGTTCAGAAATATACCTCCCACAGAGTCCACTAATTACAGATTAATCTGGATGAACAAACTCTGCTTTTAAAACACAAATAGCTACCTTACTCCCTGTTAAATTATGCATGCATTCACATGAATTTCTTTAATCAAATAATCTAAATTTGCTCCTGTGGAGCAGGGGAAGGGGAAATCTAAGGAAATGGGAATTTCTAGGGGTGGAGGGAGAAATAATTTTGGAGGAAATGGTAACCCATTTCTCTTGAGGTGGGAGGAGCATGGTATATGAGAATGGGACAAAGGATGGTGGAAGGTCAAGGAAGGTAAACCCTGGTAACTGGCAATTTTCCTTTGGTCTTTGTATTGCCTCAGCTAGGTTCGGAGGGACTGAATATATTCATAGGTTCAGAGTTCAAGTATTATAGGTAATTGATAGAAAGAATATTACAAAACTTTGACTTGAAAAAGTAGAGAGTGTTTGGGAGTTTATCCTGATTCAGAGTTTGTATATTCAGCTTCAGGACCTAAGAAGGGATCTTGTTATTCATTGTTACAGAAGGGCTGCAGTGTAATAAACCCTTTCAAGACTGGCAAATTTGCTATGATGTGGTTTAAAAAAGTGATTGTGTTCCAGGTTCAAAGACATCAGGGTGGATCTTTTTGAATGCAATAATGAAAATACATTTCTTGCTGCTTTATTTCATAAAGGATTTGTAATCTCCCTGTCAAGGGAATGCAACAAAATAGTGAATGATATATGGAATGGAAAATGAAACCTAGGACTGTGTGATCACTGTTCACTACCTAGACACATAATATCAGCTCAATCGGAAACTACAGAAAAATCCTCTGAGTATAAAAGATGGTTAAAAGCAATCTTCTTGATAGATAAAATGTAGCTGCTTGTGTGCACACAAATATGTTTCTGCATACAGAAGAGAATACTGACATCCCAACTGGAAACATATTTTTGCCCTTTTGAATTGTGTAACTGCCAGTGTCACCAAAATCAGGAGAGCTGCAGGTAGTACAGCCTTTTAATTTTCTATAAAGCCGGACAACTGAACGGTGGAAATAAACATTTTGTTTCTATTTTGGCCAGATGTGATTTAATTGGAACAGACATGGGGAAGGAATTTTGGATTAGTGTATGTAACACCAGCCTTAGAGTCGAGGAATCAGTTAAACCTCCGATAACAAACTCTCCTACAAGTTCTTATGGTGTCCAAGCAAAAGTGGCATCAAATTAGAAAGAACAACTGGAAAAGTCCTCACAGTTTGTGGTTGTATGATATGCTTTGTTCCCTTAGGCACAGTGTAGTTGCATTTCTGGGCTCTTTGGGGAACTATGAATTCACATCCTCTCTATCCTTAGTTCTCAGTATAGATACTCCTATCAGCTGATCAAAAGATTCCCCCTAGGAAACTGATGACATGCTGAAAAGTTCAATATCTTCCTGACCCTTCAAGACTTTCAGGGTTTTTGTCTGGCCAAATGGAGGGGAGGGAGACCCAAAACTGAATCCAAAGTCCCCCCTTCCCCAGCTCACCCCTGGATAGGCAGTTCCTTTCCATGGATCTTAGTTAAAATGTCATGTTTGTTCTAATTTCTCAAATGATCCTTTATATCTTACTTGATAATATTTAAATGGCTGCTGGGGTACAGTTACATGTCCTGAGATTTTCTAAACAATATTTTTGTGCAACTTCACTCTAGTTTGAAGGACTTTTCAAGCTCAGTCAATTGTCTGCCATTGATGAACTGAGATGTGTTCTCAATTAAGATATCAAGGCTTAAATGAGGTAGGATTGATTGTCTTAATTAATGCATATTTTATTTGACAGATAATAGGGAAAGATTGAATGTCTTTGGAGAGAAAAATATAGCTTGTGAAGATCTTTGCACAAATATCAGAATAATCTGGGAGAGGCATGAAGGACAGATTGGAGAGGGTAGGACTACAAGTGGGGGTAGACAAGTGGTAAATGTTTAGGAAGCAATTGCCATATTCCTGGCACAAAGTAACAAGGGTCTGGATGATAGTTGTTGGCAGGAAGAATAGAATAGAAAGGGAGGATGTAAATAATTTTGGTAATTAAGAAAAATGGTTGCTTGTAAATGACTAGTTGTGGGATTTTAGGAATGATGAAACAAAAAATGACTTGAAATATTTTTTAGCACAAGTAATTAGGCAAACAGTGGTGGTCTTAACAAAGGTGGTCTTGAGGAAAGGAAATGAACTGCTTGTTTCCTGTAAAGAATCTGAAGTATCAAGGGGACATCCCCATGGATGATTAGAAATGTGGATATAGATGTGGAGAAAGTCCATGGCTGGTTATAGTGATTTGTGAGTCACTAGCATAGAGGTGATAATTGCTATGGAATTAGATTATATTTCCAAAAGAGAGAGTGGATAGAATAATAATCTGGAGAGAGAACACTTGGACATAAGTACATTAAAGGAGAATCAAGAACAAGTAATGATGGAGACAGAGAAGGAATGGTCAGATAAATAGAAGAGAAGTCATGGGAGGACAAAATCCAAAAGGAAAAATTCATTGACTGTGTCAATGAAGAATGAGAAAATTTCATTGGAGATAATAGTCTTTCAGAAATCAGTTTCAGTGAAGCAGTCATCATGGAAGCTAAACTGAAAGTGACTGAAGTAGTTATAACATTAGATGTCTATTCTTTCAAGGAGTTTGGCAATGAAAAACAGGGAGATAGAACAGTACCTTGATGCTGCCTGGTTATAACATCAGAGAATATGGGTTTAAATAATGCTCCTCTATTTAAAATCATTTAATTTTTCTGGGCCTCAGTTTCTTGATCTCTTAATTAAAGGCATTAGACTTGTTAATATCTAAGGTCCTTTCCAGATCTAAATTTATAATCTTCTGAAGTTTGGCTTGTGTTGTGTTTTGTTTGTTTTATTCTTTTTCCTAGAATTATTCCTCTACCTGAAAGCCATGATCACAAAAAAGGGCCTGGTGTCTCAAGAAATTATTAAGGAAAACTGCCCTGATATCCTAGAACCAAAGGGTGAAATAGAAATAAAGGGAGTTCATTGATCTTCTCCTGAAAGAGATACCAAAACGAAAATCCCCCTGAATATTATACACAAATTCCAAAGCTCCCAATTCAAGGAGAAGAATGTTTCAAGGAGCCAGGGGAAAAAAAAAATTTAAATTATCATAGAACCATGGTCAGGATTACACAGGATTTATTAGCTTCTACATTAAAGGATGGGAGGGCTTAGAATATGATATTTTGGAGGGCAAAGGAGCTAAGATTATATCCAAGAATCACCTTAATATAATCTTTCACAGAGGAAAATGGAAATTCAATGAAAGAGAGGACTATTGAAAAGACAAGAGCTGAATGAAAAATTTGACTTGCAAACACAAGACTCAAAAGAAGCATAAAAAGATAAACAGGAAAGAGAAATCATAAGGAATTCAAAAAGGTAATATTATATCCTACATGGGAAGAAGATATTTTTAATTCCTAATAACTTTCTCATCATGGGCAGATAGAGAGAGTATACATAGACAGAGGACATGAGTGAGGGGTGGGGCTTGAATATAATGGGATATCTAAAAAAATTAAAAAGGTGGAAAAGAAGAATGAAATGAAGTGAAGGGGGAGTAGAGTGGGGTAAATTATCTCACATACAAAAGGTGCAAAAGACTTTTTACAGGAGCAGGGTATGGGGAATGTGGAGTGGGGAGCACTTGAATTTTGCCCTCATCAGAATTGGTTCAAATGGAGCATCACATACATACTCAGTTGGGTATAGAAATCTATCATATTCTATAGGAAAGCAGGGATGGGAGGGGTAATAAATGAAAGGGGGAAGGTGAAGGTAGTAGTCACAAGCAAAACACGTTTGAGGATGACTAGGGTGAAAGAAGAGAATGTGGAATAATCAGGTGGGAAATGGGATGGAAGGAAATACACAGTAATCACAAGTGTGAAAGAAATTAGGGGATATCTTATAAAGACCATATTTCTATTATATATATGTATATACACACACACACACACACACACACACACAGAACTGAGTCAAATTGTAAGAATGACTGATTCCTCAACTGATAAATGTTTAAAGGTATATGAACAGGTAACTTTTTTTTAACTTAATAACATTTTTTCCAATTACATGTAAAGATAATTTTCAACATTCACTTTTATAAGATTTTGAGTTACAGATTTTTTCTCCCACCCTGACTCCCCTCCCCTTTACCAGACACAGTAAGCAATCTGATAGAGGTTATACATATACAGCCCTATTAAATATATGTCCACATTAATCATGTTGGAAAAGAAGAATCAGAACAAAAGGAGAAAATCAGGAGAGAGAAAAAGCAAAAAAAAAAAAAGTGGAAATAAAATGCTTTGATCTCCATTCAGACTCCAGAGTTCTTTCTTTGGATATAGATAGCATTTTCTATCATGAATCTTTTGGAATTTTCTTAGATGATTGTGTTGCTGAGAAGAGATGTCTATCATAGTTGATGATAACCTAATATTGCTGTATCTATGTACTATGTTCTATTTTTTCAGCTTACTTCACTATCAATCCATATTGGTCTTTCCAGGTTTTTCCTGAACTCCACATGACCAATATTTCTTATAGTATTATAGTATTTGGTTAAATTCATATACTAAACTGAACAGGAAGTTTTGAAATGAAGTGATCAAAGTTATATGAAAATGCTCCAAATCACTATTTTTTTTATTTTTTTCTTCATTTTTTAAATTTTTTTAAATATAAATTTATTTATTTAACTTTTTAAATTCATTTTCACAAAATTTTGGGTACCAAATTTTCTCCCTATTTGTCCCCTCCCCCCAGCCCAATACACCCAGCATTCTAATTTCCCCTATCATCAATCTGCCCTCTCTTCTATCATTCCCCCCTTCTCTTATCCCCATCTTCTCTTTTGTCCTGTAGGGCCAGATAACTTTCTATTCCCCATTACCTGTATTTCTTATTTCCTAGTAGCAAGAACAATACTCAACAGTGGTTCTTAAAATTTTGAGCTCCAACTGCTCCCCATCCCTCCCTTTCTACCCATTCCCTTTGGGAAGGCAGGCAATTCAATATAGGCCATATCTGTGTAGTTTTGCAAATGTTTTCGATAGTAGTTGTGTTGTGTAAAACTAACTATATTTCCTTCCATCTTATCCTGCTCCCCATTGTTTCTTTTCTCTCTTTTGATCCTGTCCTTTCCTGAGTGTTGACTTCAAATTGCTCCCTCCTCCCATTGCCCTCCCTTCCATCATACCCCCCCACCCTGCTTATCTCCTTTCCCCCCACTTTCCTGTATTGTAAGATAGGTTTTCATACCAACATGAGTATGCATTTTCTTCCTTCCTTTAGTCGAATGTGATGAGAGTAAACTTCATGATTTTTTTCTTAGATCTCCTCTTTTTCCCTCCAATAAAAGGTCTCCTGCTTGCCTCTTCTATAA
>JAQQSK010015861.1:0-10630 GCA_028658325.1 Potorous gilbertii
TTACACTTTGGAAATTAGCAAGAATTACCTATCAGGTCTTAAGCTATTGTTTTGTTGATTGTCTAGATTTAAGAAAGTCATGGATGGAAAATGCTAATAGTAAAGATTAAACTTCAAAAGTGTGTCCAGTATACATTTTTAAACCCCCTTTCTTGTCAAATGTTTACCAACACACCCCTGGCTAACCAGGTGTCTGCATGAAGTCCAGCACCAACATGATGAGCTCCCCAAAACAGAAAGGCACCTGGCTGTCTAAAGAAGGACAACCCAACCAGAATTGGAAATGATATAGGTCAAATAGTAGTGGCACTGAACCCATGAGGGATCCCTGCACTTCTAGCCTGGCTAAGACAGGGTGACCTAGCCTCAAAAAATTTAAATTATGTTATATAACTTAATAATAAAATATATAGATATATATAATATGACAAACAATAACTTAACAATGTAGTACAAATAATATAAATTAATGATGGTACCATAACAGAATAGAATACAGTTCAATTAATATAATTGATATAATATGTATCATAAAATCAAGAGGTCGGACTACTTGATCCCTAAGGTCCCTTTAAATCTAAATCTGTGATCCACAAACCTGACTGAGCAAATTTTAATTGTGTCAGGGCATTTGACAGGATTTTTAGTGTGGCAAGTAGGCCAATACTATTTGGTTGTTCAGGAAAATGGAAACAGTTATCCCCACAAATTGCCAGGCCTGATTGATTTCTGCAGATCCTACTTCTGTGAGATGGTACAACACAGCATCTGCATGCCCTAGCCAGGCTCACATTAAGCAAAAAAGATATGTATTAGAATTTTAGCCAGGGGAGCCCCTAACCACAGAAATGCCATTACCCCATCCAACCTAGAAAGGATCCCCTAAATATGGGAAGCCAATCCCCAGAAAGCGTCCCACTGGAAACTATTACTTTATCCCTGAGATAGCCCATTCCTGGCTCCATGCAAGCCCAAAGATGCTCTCACCATGCTTTTCTCTTCTTTCCCTTTAGCAAAGACGTATCCTGGCACAATCCGCTATTCCCAGTACAGCCAGTTTCTGTCACCAGACAAACTGATCCGGATCAGTGCCCTGGGAGAAGAGATGAACAGCTCAGAGAAGTTCCTGGTTGACAAGATCATCACCTTGGAGCTCCCGAGCATCGTGATTAATGTAGGGAAAAGCCTGACAAAAGGGCACACATTTTGGGAGAGAGACACAGTGAGGGAAGAACCTGCCCAAGGGAGAGCAGACATGTCATTACCGTCCCTGGTTATAATCAATCAATTCATTCAACTTCTACCACAGACTGGGGATACAAAGACAAAAACAAATCAGTCCCTCCTTTCCACATACTTTCTTTCTATTAGGAAAAATAACATGTATACCTATAAGCAGGTATGACCTCAGCCAACTCTATCAAAAGCTGATAGTTAAATTTTCAGGGTAGGCGTTTATTTCTCAGAAATCAATGACATTGCACATCAGAACTTGATCTATTGATTGTTTTCTTGTTGTTTAGTCATTTTTCAGTTGTATCCAACTATTGTGACCCCATTTGGGGGTTCTTTTGGGAAAGATGATGGAGTAGTTTACCATTTCCTTCTCTAGCTCATTTTACAGATGGGCAAACTGAGGCAAGCAGGGTTAAATGACTTGCCCAAAGTCACTCAGTGAAGTATCTGAGGCCAGATTAGAACTCAGGAAGATGAGTCTTCCTAATTTCAGACCCAGCACTCTATCCATTGAGCCACATAGCTGCCCTGATTGTTTAGACTTAAGAAAGTAATGGGCAAGGGTGACACAGAGGATAGAGCACCAGCTTTGGAGTCAGGAGGACCTAAGTGTAAAGCTGGCCTTGGACACTCGAGTGTCCACAAGCTGTGTGCAAGTCACTTCAATTACAAAAGAAAGGAAAGGAAAGGAAAGGAAAGAAGGGAAGGGAAGGGAAGGAAAGGAAAAGAGATGGCAGCTCAGTGGTAAAGTGGATAGAGTACCCCACCTAAAGTTAGGAAGACTCATCTTCCTGATTTTAAATCTGGTCTCACATATTTACACTGTGTGACCCTGGGCAAGTCACTTAACTCTGTTTGCCTCAACTTCTTTATCTGTAAAATGAGCTAGGAAGAAAGAGAAATGTCAAACCACTCCAATATCTTGATGAAGAAAACCCAAAAATGGGGTCATGAAGAATTGGACATGACTGAATAACAAAATCAATATGAATTGGAAATGAAAGAAAAAGGGAGGAAAGAAGGAAGGAAGGAAGGAAGGAAGGAAGGGAGGAAGGAAGGAAAGAGGGGGAAGGGAGATAGGGAAGAAAGGAAGGAAGGAAGAAAAAAGAAAAGAAAAAAGGAAATTAAAAGAAATAAAAAGGAAAAAAAGAAAATAAAAACCAGAGAGCCAGTCTGATGTACTAGATAGTGGTTTAGGAATTAGAAGACCCAGATCCAACTCCTACTTCAAATACTCTTGCTATGTGGTCGTAGGAAAGTTATTTAACCTCTTGGTGCCCCCAAGCTCCTCTTGAGACTATAATATACAGAGGATAATTACAGAGGAGTTGTTGGTCTTTATTATAAAAGGAATTTCCACATACTATCACAGGTCCAATAAAAACAAGGTAAAAATATAATTGAAGATTGCCAGTCATTTAAATTATATGTTAAAAACCTTGTGGCCCTCCTGACTTTCCCAGTTGGATTTAACCTTAGGTGGAGAAATCTGAGTTTTGTCCTCCAATTCAGGAACTCTTTCCTCTACCCTGAACTACTGGGTTGTGAATCCCATCTCTTCAGGAAATGAGTTTGATGGTGATGTCTTCAGATACATTTCTTTTCTTGCACAACCTCCCTTACAATCAGAATTGTGGTTTTTCTGTTCAGGTTCTGGGAGAAGTCATTGTGGGTCAGATGCTTGCTGTACAAGTGATATTTGAAAATCCTCTCTTGGAGGCAGTAGGGGATTGTGTGCTGACTGTGGAAGGCAGTGGCCTGTTCAAGAAACAGCTAAAGATCATGTAAGTAAAGGGAGTCCCCAGTCCCCTGTCCCAGAGGCAGGTATTTCCAACACCAACATTGTTTGGAGCTTAGTACTACCCTTTGTTCTTGAGACTCTGGTTCTCAGGGTCAGGGCTCTGATTGCTGTTCAGAAAGATGACATCAGAAAGCAGAGTGGGAAAGGGCTTGGATATTTCAGGACTCTGATCAATGAAGTGACCCGTAGAGACTCTAAAGGATGCCTCCCACCTCTAGACAGAAAAATGGTGAACTAGATTTGCTAGATTGCACTTGTCACCATGGAGGAGTCTCTTCTACAAAGGGGAAATTGTGTGTGTGTGTGTGTGTGTGTGTGTGTGTGTGTGTGGTGGGGAAATCCTTAAAACATGACAGTAATGTTGTTTTTTTAAGTAGCACCAATAAAACATTTTTTTAAAAAAAGAAGAAGAAGAAGAAAAAGGGGCTTGTGGGGAATCAGAAGGAAGAGACTTTTGCTGACATTTTCCATTCTTTGCCTTAGTATTGGAATTCTCAAGCCCCAAAGTAAGGCCAGCGTCACTGTTAAAACTGTCCCCTTCAAGAGTGGCGAGAGGCAGATCCAAGCCAATCTAAAGAGCAACAAATTTAAGGATATCAAAGGATACAAGAATGTGAATGTTAGCCCCGAACTTTAAAACATCTGGGGCAGAGTTGTTCGTCTCAGGATGCTGCTGAATTTCAGTGTTGCAGAGGTTAAAGTTCAACAACTGAACACCACCTTTCCCTAACAAACAAACACGCAGGACTCTTCTGAGTAGCCAGAGGATGATACAGACTCTGAATATCTTGCTTTTACGTCCAAGTGAGTATTGTGGGGCATGCACACTGATTGAGAATAAAGACCAGTTGGCACTTCGTTGTAATTCGTCTCCCCTGGTAGCCAGGTGGAAAATAAGAGGACCTGAGCAACTTTGCCTTTTGTAGTTGACTCTCCCCTAGCAATAAACATTATTATTGTATTTATTCTTTTGTGTTCTCTACCCCAGCCACCCCCTACTTCATCTCTTTTATCCTTTGTAATTGCCTTCCACCTCTCTCCCTCCCATAAAAACAATGAGCATTTAAACTTTCATCTGATCAACTTTCATTCATTCACTCATGTAGTGTTTGTTGAATTTCTTCTATTTCAAGATATCGTGTTGATCCACTCAGCTGAAGCTCATGTTCGCAATTCACCCTAAAGATCGCCTATCATCTTAGTGGATAGTGTCCTACACTACTGTATCTAATACAATTTCTCTCTACCATTCTCTTCCCTTTATCCCTCCACTCCATGGGGAGTAGTTTAAT
This sequence comes from Potorous gilbertii, assembly GCA_028658325.1. Taxonomy (NCBI): domain Eukaryota; kingdom Metazoa; phylum Chordata; class Mammalia; order Diprotodontia; family Potoroidae; genus Potorous; species Potorous gilbertii. The sequence continues at coordinate 4,330 of JAQQSK010015861.1, forward strand.
AAAAATATCAAATCAAACCCTCCCCCTCTACAGTATCAAAGAGCAGTTATGTTTACTCAGTCAGTCATTCAGGGATAGGATGCTTCCTATTCCCCAGGCTACCTTTTGAATAATCCTTGTTGCTAGGAAATATGGAATCATACTAAGCCAAAGTCTGCCTCCCTATATAATTGCCCACTTCTGCCCTCTACAGCAGGGGTTCTTAATATGCATGGACTTGGTTTCTAAAAGTATCTATTTCTGTAACTTTCAATATAATCGATTTCCTTTGTAATTCTATTTTATTTTATTCATTTAAAAATAATCTAAGAAGGGCTCCATCAGGCTGCCAAAGGGGTCCATGACACAAATAAGATAAAGAATCTTCACTCTAGGACCAACCAGAATAAATATTTTCCCTTTATGCCATGACAACCATTCAGGTGTTTGAGGGCATCATCCATGACGCAGTAGTTAGAACTCCTAGCCTGGACTCAGGAGGACCTGAGTTCAAATCCAACCTTACTAGCTGTGTGACCAGACAAATCACTTAAACCTGTTTGCCTCAGTCAGAGTCATCAAAATCCAGTGGCAGAATAAAAGTCAAGAAAACTGGTGATAGCTCAGGATGCAGTGGATGACCTTGGGATCTTCCATGTCTGACCCGACTCTAAGTTCCACAGCACCTGCTTCAGCCATCTTCATGACCATGGGAACAAATTGTTCTTATCAGCTCATTCCTGTAGGGAAGTCTTCACATGCTTGGGTTAGACATCCTCCTAACTCACGAAGGGGTTTGACACGTGTCAGTTACCCCAGCCTGGTTTAACCTGTCTGCCGAGACAGTTTTATTAGGGTGTGGCTGCTGTGCATGCTACAGCTTCTTGGAGCCACAAGTGAGAGCTGTAAAGTTGGACACCAAAGGTGGATGAGCAGCCTTGAAAAGGACTCAGTAAGCCCTCATACTGGAGGTACTAGTCCTCCCAGAATACTCCATACACCCCAATTATCCAATAAATATTTATTAAGTTCTACTATGTCCCCAAAACTGTGCTAAAAGCTGAGGATACAGTTAGTAAAGAGAAAAACATTCCTTGCCCTCAAGGACCTTACAATCTTTAAGAGAGAAACAACACAGAAAAACAGGCAGGAAAGCTAGCAGTTGGGATGGGAGAGTAGGAAAGGGAGAAGACCCCGGGGGTACCCAGTGCTAGGGCATTTTGTTCTTTGGAGTTAAAATAGGGCAGGGCAGTAGATGCAAAATGGCGTTTTTGTTGATTGATTGAATCATGATAGTAAGCAAGCAATGATGATGTTGTGGAATCAGATCTAAACACTGAGCTCCCTTTTGGATCTGTCCCCTACATAAGGGTGCTGGAAACTTTACTGGCAAAGACAGTAGCCAGATGGTACAGATGCTTCATTCAACTGTCTTCATATCAATCACTAGGAGTTATGTGCCATATATAGGTAGAAAGATAGACAGACAGATGGACAGATGGATATGTATGGAGAGAGAGAGAGAGAGAGAGAGAGAGAGTATTCCTTAAGCTGCTCTGTAGTACATATGTGCCTGGCACACTGATGAGTATAGGGATACAAATACTGTATAAGCAGATAAGACGGTCTCTGATCTCAACACTATAATGATGGCTAGCATTTATATAGAGCTTTAAGAAATACTGAAGCTCTATTAAAAACACCTAACGTATGTAAATATCTCATTTGATCTTCACAACAACCTTGGGGGGTAGGTGCTATTACCTCTCTTTTACAAGTGAGGAAACTGAGACTGGAAAAGATTTAAGTGACTTGCCCAAGGTCATAGAGCTAATAAGGCTCTGAGTCAGGATTTGAACTAAGGCCTTCCTAGCTTCAACACTCTTTCTACTATGCCACTACCTTAAGTTGTGTTTGTTGTTGAGTCATTTCAGTTACATCTGACTCTTTGTGAACCCCTTTGGAGTTTTTTTGGCAAAGATACTGAAGTGGTTTGCATTTCCTTCTCCAGCTCATTTTACAGATGAGGAAACTGAGGCAAATTGGGTTAAATGACTTGCTTAGGGTCACACAGCTAATAAATGTCTGAGGCCAGATCTGAACTCAGGAGGATGAATCTTCCTTACTCCAGACCTTGTACTAAATGGTCTCTAAGGCCCCTTTCAACTCTAAATCTGTGATTCTGTAATTTGCCCCAAAACCTGAAACTAGTAAGTGCCAAAGCAATGATCTTCAGAGTATTCTTTCCACTATAAAGGAAAGGAATAAACAATTATTAAGCACCTACTATGTGCTAGGCACTGTGCTGAGCACCACATGGATGCTACTATGCCTAGCACTGCTTTGAGCACTATCAGCTTCTGTCCTCCAGGAGCTAACAACATCATTGTCAACAAAGACATTCAGGATGTACATTAAATAAGCATACCTGTTAATCGTTTTCATCATAATAAAACAAAGGGCTGAGCACAGAGAGGGAGATGAGTGAAGAGGGTGTGGTGGGAGTGCCAGTTGGACTGAGTTATGAAAGGTAATAGCCCTCATTTAGGAGTTAAGGGAAATTGGAAGCACCTTACAATTACCGTGTCCTTTAATTACAATGTGACATTAGTCATGTCAAATGGTTTAAGGAAACCCTGGGATTAGGCACTTGTTAGACTGTTGGCTTGAAAGTTTCCTTTCACGGAAAATGCCACTCCCTAGGACTCTGACTAATCTTGAACCCACCCACAGTGTATAGCAAGTCCCCAATCTATTGGCCCCAATCGTCTTATCTTCAGAGCTACCTCTATGCAGAAGCAGTATAGATGCCTGCCTACACAATGTACAATCAGAGATGCAATAATTCCTGACTAAATGGAGTTCCACTGGGAGCTGTTATAAATCCTGGAAGTTTCCAAGGTTCAGTTATAGTCACTCTTTTGGGTTCAGGTGGTAAGTCTTCCAGAAAGAGTTGATTAAAATGCAAATAAGAAATAAACATATAAATGTATTAACATAGTAACACAATCTTTGCATATTAGATCTACTAATTGTCATTTTAGAAAGTAGTATCTTCCCAAGGGACATACTGTTGGCCAAGTAAAATTTAATTGAAGGAGAGATGATTGACATTTCCAGTAGATTTAGGTGCATTCTGGGGGAGGGGGCATTATAGCAAGCTAGTGGTCAGCCTGAGGTTGGTTGGTTGTTGCCGTTCTCAAAGAGGACCAAAATGACATCACCATGTTAGAGTCAAGTCCCCATAGGTTTGGCACAAATATTGTCTATGTGAACATTTGGGGTGGATTCTCTAAAATTGGGCATCTTGCACTTGAGATTACAAGTAAACAAAGACATGAGAGTCTGAATTGATAAGGCAGTGAGAACAAGAATGGAGGGTATGAATTCAGGAGATATTTTGGAAAGGAAACAGATTTTAAGCCTCACTGACTGAATACTATCAACAGAAATAAAGAAGTAAGGTGGAGGCGCAGGTTTTGGAGGGTAAGTTCTGAGTTCATAGACTGTGGAGTTGGTAAGTGTTTAGTCTCTGAAAAATTTGAAAAACACTGCTTTACAAGCATTATATGCAATGGAGATAAGCTGGATGCATTTCCAATAAGATCACAGGTGAAACAAGGATGTCCATTATCACCACTATTATTCAATATGGTACTAGAAATGTTAGCTGTAGCAATTAGACAAGATAAAGAAATTGAAGAAATAAAGATAGGCAAAGAAAAAACTAATACTCTTTGCAGATGATATGATGATATACTTAGAGAATCCCACAGATTCAAGTAAAAAACTACTTGAAATAATAAACAAGTATGGCAAATTTGCAGGTTACAAAATAAACCCTCACAAATCTTCCGCATTCCTATATATTAGTAATAAATTCCAACAGCAAGAGAGAGAAAGAGAAATCCCATTTAAAGCTAGGGTAGACACTATAAAATATTTGGGAATTTACCTGCCAAAAAAAACCCAGGGACTATATGAACACAATTACAAGACACTTTTTGCACAAATAAAGTCAGTTCTAAGTAAGTGGAAAAACATCAGTTGCTAATGGGTAGGCTGAGCCAATATAATAAAAATGACAATTCTACCTAAATTCATTTACTTATTTAGTGCCATACCAATTAAACTACCAGATAATTATTTTCTAGAGCTGGATAAAATAATATCAAAATTCATCTGGAAGAACAAAAGGTCCAGAATATCAAAGGGATTAATGAAAAAAATGCTAGGGAAGGTGGCCTAGTGCTATCAGATATCAAATTATATTATAAAGCAGCAATTATCAAAACCACTTGGTACTGGCTAAGAAACAGAAGGGTAGACAAGTGCAATAAGCTAGGTACTCATGACACAGTAGGCAAGGAATACAGCAACCTCCTGTTTGATAAACCCAAGGACTCTAGCTTCTGGGATAAGAACTCACTGTTTGACAAAAATTACTGAGAAAACTGGATAACAGTGTGGCGAAAACTAGGCATAGACCCATGCCTGACACTGTACACAAGAATAAGATCCAAATGCGTACATGATCTAGGTATAAAGATTAATACCACGGACAAACTGGAGAAGCAAGGAATAGTGGATTTATCAGATTTACGGAGAAGAAAAGAATTTTTGAGTAAACAAGAGACAGAAAGTATTATGAAGTGCAAGATGGATAATTTTGATTACATTAAACTGAAAAGTTTTTGCACAACCAAACTGAATGCAACCAAAATTCGGAGGCATGTAGTAAATTGGGAAAGAATTTTTACAGCTAATCTTGGGGATAAAGGCCTCATTTCTAGAACACATAGAGAAATGAGTCAAATGTACAACAATATAAGTCATTCTCCAATTGACAAAAGGTCAAAGGATATGAACAGGCAATTTTCAGAGGAAGAAATTAAAGATATCTATAATTATATGAAAAAATGCTCTAAATCACTTTTGATTAGAGAGATGCAAATCAAAACAACTCTGAGATAACACATCACACCTATTTGATTGGCAAACATGACAGAACAGGAAAATGATAAATATTGGAGAGGATGTGGGAGAATTGGAACATTAATTCATTGTTGATGGAGCTGTGAACTGATCCAACCATTCTGGAGAGTAATTTGGAACTGTGTCCAAAGGGATACAAAAAATGTGCATACCCTTTGACCCAGCAATATCACTTTTAGGACTGTATCCCCAAGAGATCATAAAAATGGAAAAGGGTCCCACATGTACAAAAATGTTTATAGCAGCACTCTTTGCAGTTGCCAAAAACTGGAAATCAAGGGGATGCCCATCTACTGGGGAATGGCTGAATAAATTATGGTATATGAATGTAATGGAATACTATTGGGCCATGAGAAATGAACAAGAAGACTTCAGAGAGGACTGGAAGGACTTATATGATCTGATGCTGTGTGAAAGGAGCAGAACCAGGAGAACTTTGTGCACAACAACGACCACAGTGTGCGAGAGTGTTTTCTGGTAGACTTGGAATTTCATTGCAATGCAAGGACTTAAAAACAAAAATTCCCAATGGTCTTCTAAGACAAAATGCTGGGGGGTGGAGCCAAGATGGCGGAGTAGAAAGACTTACCTATGCTAGCTCCAAATCCACAACCCATGAATTTCCTCTAAAAAGAACTCCCAACAAATTCTGGAAGAGTGGAAGCCGCACAGCAACACAGTGAAGGAGATTTCTGTTCCAGAGAGCCCTGTAAAACCGATCCCAAAGGTCCATCGCACCCCAGATGGGAGTGGAGCCCTCCCCTGCCCTGGCCGTGGCACTGAGAGGAGCAAGCAGATCCAAGCAGGCTTCAGGGACGGAATCTCCAGTGGCCGCGAGGTCCCTCCCCGCACAGATGCACAGGTCAGTGAGAAAAATAGGCTAAGAGGGGAGTGGGGTGTCTCCGGGACACAGGCCCCCTCGGGAGGCAGCAGCAGAGGCAGTGGCAGAAGCAGCAGGCAGCCAGAGGCTCCTGGAGCAGGCAGGAGCTCAGCAGGAGCTCCATTACAAAAGGTCTCTGCATAAACCCCCTGAGGGAATTGAGCCTGGGAGGTGGCCCTGCCCCCACTTGAGCACCAGAAATTAAGCTCCCATTGAATAGCAGCCAGGCCTGCCACTGAAAGCCCTGAGGCTGGGGAGCAGCATTTGAATCTCAGACCTCAAGCACTAGCTGGGCGGACCTAGGCCAGGGGTGGAGAGGACTCTCAGAAGTCAAGTAACTGTCTGGGAAAATGTCCAGAAAAGGGAAAAAAAAATAAGACCATAGAAGGTTATTTTCTTGGTGACCAGATGATTGCACCATTCCTCCCTGACGAAGAAGAAAACCGC
>JAQQSK010015862.1:0-10630 GCA_028658325.1 Potorous gilbertii
GAGGGCAATGGGAGGAGGGAGCAATTTAAAGTCAACACTCAGGGAGGGACAGGATCAAAACAGATAATAGAGACAATGGCGGGAAGGATAGGATGGAGGGAAATATAGTCAGTCTTACACAACACGACTATAATGGAAGTCATTTGCAAAACTACACAGATATGTCCTACATTGAATTGCCTGCCTTCCCAAGGGAATGGGTGGGGAGGCAGGAATGGGGAGAAGTTGGAACTCAAAGGTTAAGGAACAATCGTTGAGTATTCTTCCTGCTATTAGGAAATAAGAAATACAGGTAATGGGGAATAGAAAGTTATCTGGCCCTACAGGACAAAAGAGAAGATGGGGTAAAGGAAGGGAGGGATGAAAGGAGAGAGGGCAGATTGGTGATATGGGTAATTAGAATGCTCAATGTATTGGGGAGGGGGAAGGGAGCGAATGGGGAGAAAATTTGGAACCCAAAATTTTGTGAAAATGCATGTAAAAATTTAAATAAATAAATTTATTTAATAAAATAAAAATAATAAAAGTAACCCAAAAATACTCAAGAAGACATCTTTAAAAACAGGTTTGTTAAATATCATAGACTATACCAATGATGAAATGATGTCTTTGAAATATTAAAAGACTAAGAGGAAAGCCACCATTCTTATGTATAGGTACAGATGGACACTTTATGGAAGCACATGGATAAAAATTGAACAAGATTAGAAAGATTTAAATAGTTTATGATCTGCACTATTAGAGAAAGGGATCAGGAAAATCTAGAGTATCAGAGTAAAGTATATAGTAGAACAAAGTCCTTTTCCCACTTCTGAATAGTAGAATTGGGTACAAAGCTAAGAAGTATTCATTTTCTGGGAATTATTTTTCAGGGCTTTTCTTTTTCTCGGGTGCCCAAATGTAACTGGCTACTTTAATTCTAACTCTCTTTTTGGACTACATTAACAATAATTTACTCCTTTATGTGGTCTTAATTTCTAGTTTCATTTTTTCTTTTAAAATATGCATTCCTTTTAAGAAACTGTATTCTGAGCTAGAAATTCAGGAAAGCTATTTTTTAACTTTTTTTTAATAAGGAGAAAGTTTGCAAAGTATCATAGTGGAAAGAGAAAGAAAAAAAATGGTTTATGTAGAAAAAACTCTAGGCACCAGTACACAAAACATAATATATAAAACACCCAACATAATACAATTCGCACAATACATAAATAAACATGAAAGTGGCAGAAATTATATATCTGCGCCCATCTAAGTTTCCAAATGCATTTCGTATTAAAAGTCATGATTACACTTTTCTCTTTCAGCACCATGTAACAGCGTTCATCCAAAGAATTGAGAAGAAATGAAACAAAGGAGACAGTAGTGTTCTGCTGTAGAATGGAATAAAAATGAAAAAATGGAAAAAAAATTAAAAAAAGCCCTGGACATATTTCCCCCACTCGATAGGTAATCATGCTATCGTCAAGACAGGTGAGGCAATCATCCTATCATTCAGCAAGATTTTATTGAATACCTGTTATGTGTAAGGCACTAGGTGGAGGTCTAGAATGGAGAATTGAGGGGAGATAAAATAGATTAAAATATTATAAAAATATGACACCTCCTCCTCCCTGCAGAAGCTTATCTTTATCTCTACTATACTTCACACACACAGGCAAATGAATACAGAAAATGGAAGTGCATAACGTTTCTTATGAGGGGCAGAATTAAGAACTAAAATGATAAGATTTTTGGATTTAGATCTCGACAGGAGATTCGTGGTCATTTAGTTCAACCAAACATATTTGATTTATTTCATACATGTCACATCAATATCTTTTTTTAAAAAATTCTAGATATTCCAGTTTCCCTCTATCCACAGTTGGACCTTCCTTATGGCAAAGAAAAATAGTTGAGTAGAAACAAAGGGCCTAGTGAGAACATTTGACAATATCATTAGCATCCTGTCCTAATAAACCCCACCACTCTAGTGAGAGAAGGGTCATTGTTTTCCAATGTATTACTATCATGGGGGAAGTTTTGGCTTTGGGAGTCTCATTCAGGTATTCTGTTATTATTTACATAGGAGATGTTTGAACTCATCTTGGAGGAAACACAATTTGAATCAACAGTATTTCTTGTCAAGGTCCCAAATGAGATGAAGTTATCATCAGAATCAAATCCTTGTCTCTAATGTTAATGATTTTACTTATATAATCCAACCTATATACAATATATGTTGTGATTGTGACCTTCATATATAAGTATATCTATATATATAATGTGTTCCAAAAATCTAAGTGAAATAATGTTTCATTGAACCTTAAAATTACACTAACTGTTTTGAGGGGAAGCCTTGTATAAAAATATCATGGCCTAGCAGGTAGTGTGCAAAGGCTGGGTTCAGGAAAACCTGAGACTAATACCCATCTCAGACATTTATTAGTTATGTGATCCTAACCAACTCACTAAACTGCTATATTCCTCAGGGCTTATTTTTCTCAGTTAAAATGGGTGGTTGATTTGTGTTGGTAAAGAGAGTGCCCCTACAAATGAAGTTGAGATTCTGGCTATCTAAAGCTCTAGCTTAAGGTCTCTGAATGGAAGATTAAAATGTCTTGAGTTTCTAAAACATAAACCATATACTGTAATAATTTTTGAACAGACTGGGTATTCTAAGATTTATATTCCTCCATATGCTGTATGGCTAGTCCAATGGGGTACATATGAAATTTTTTATGGTCTCTTTAGACAACATATGGAAAATATAAGCCAATAAATATTAAGAATGTTTCCCCTATGGAAGAATAATAAAGCATACTTTTACATCACTCTCTACTGGGATATGATGTATCCTACGAATATCATAAACCTTTTAGAATAGTACCTAGAGTTTTGCATCCTTCCAACTTAATACCAAGCCTCCCAGCTAGAAACCCTAATGAGTCTCCTTTAAACCAATCGGAAGGATTCATGAGATCTCAAGAATAATTCTTTGCTTTCAAAGATTCAAATCATATTTCCTAAGAAAAAGTATGGAAGCACTAGCAAGAAGAAAAAGGCTAATTATGGGCCATGATTTCCCTTTCCTATTGTAGAGGACTTCAGGTTCATATATTTACATGTAGGGAGGATATTAGGGATAATTTATACCAAATATATCAGTTAATGTATGAGGAAATTCAAGCCTAAGATTAGGATCAGCATTCAAAATTATGTTCTCTAACTCAAAAATTGATATCTCTATATCATATCAGCATATCACACTCCTCTTCATTTGAATCTTTTTATTTTGTTAAAATCTCCCTTAGATTCCAGTTTAAATCATTCTCATGTGTATATGCTCACAAAGTCATAGGTTTACACATGGAAGGGAGCTTAAAACCAATCTATTCAAACATTTTCATATTACTGATGATAAAGCTGAGACCCAGAAAATTTCTGTGATTTGCCCAATATTTTATACGTGACAGACATGGAATTTTAACCTGATTCTGACTCCAAATAGAATTCTATTTCCCTTGTACGATACTGCCTTTGTAAGAAGAGGCATAATTTCCATGCAGAAGATTTTAAACAATATTATTTTCTTTGATTTACCCCCCATGCAAAATATGCTTATGAAAGATATCCAGAATAACCTTCATAGCATTGTCTCAGTCAAGTATAGTGCACCCCTAAGGAGAGTATAAGGATTAACATTTTTTTAGGCTTTCTTGAAAGGTGCCAAATACTTAATTTGCTCTATTTGGGACTCTTGGCATCACTTTAAAGAACATGCTGTGAGATCATGCACATTCCTTTAAAAGAGTAGAAAATCTTACTCCTGTAAATTTAGATAGCCTAGTGTGTGCTATTAAGCAAATCCTGCTTCACTGTGAGAGTTTCACATTTCTTGCAGAGCTTTATACACATGTGAGTATCATAGGCCTTTAGGAGTAGTAACTAGACTTTTTCCAAAGAAGATAAAGATGGAATATTCTATTATTACTATTATTTTGTCATTGTCATTGAGATCATCCTCTCTCAAATAGAAATAACTTCGCATAAAAGTTTGCTTCAAGGATAATTGGCATGATGGCTGTTTTGTGGTGATTGGTCTGTGATGGGATAGAGCAGATAATTATCACTCTGAAGCAAAATGTCATCTCTTCACACACTATCTCCTTTGAAACCCTTGGGTATGACAGCACACACTAAAATGGTATTACACTCAGTGCTGATATTAAAATCCTGACATTTTTGACAATGTACTGAAAATTGCAATTTTCCCTCTTTCCCCCTACCCCAAAACATTTTTAAAAATGTGAATGCTAAAGCTGACAGTCTTTCAGAGGAAGTTTTGAGGTCAATTGACTACACCAAGAAATTACCATTAATGGCCTAACATCATCTCCAGAGGGACAGGGCTATTATCTTCATAAATTAGACCCTGGTTGCTTTTCTACCTCTGCTCTGGTATGGTTTTGTTAAGCTTTGCTCTTTGATGAGCATGTCTACAAAACCTCAAATTGAAAAGGCATTGGGCTTAGAGAGAGTATGACTAACTGCACTGCTTGGAAGTCATTTCCTCCTCACCTTTTCCAATCAGAACATTTTTTTACTTCAAAACTTCATTTTAGTTTCAATTTCTAGAGGAGGCCTCCCTTAGCTTCCACTTCCCCATATTTGAAAGTTCTCTTTCAAAATGTTAATTCGTATTCATTCTACATATATTTATTTATGTTTTCCCTGGTGGCATATAATAATTTCTTGAGGCAAGAGGCATTTCATTTTCTGTCCTTTTGTTTTTGACACCTAGAACAAAGTCTGACTTATTAAACCATTGATGGTGTAAGATGGCCCAAAGAGTGTTGGACTTGTAAACAGAAAGACTGGGATTCAAATTCTTCCTGCTTTCAGTGTGAATACAGGGAAATCTCACCAATCTAAGCCAGTTTTCTTATCTCTAAATCAGCTCCTTCTCCCAATATGTTCTTCTCTCACTCCTTCATTTTAGTTTTTAAGGTATCATTCCTTCATATTCAGTTCACCCTGTGACCTCAGTCTACATGTATCTAATCCTTATAACTAACCTAATACTGAGAAAAGTCTGAATCGTTACAAATATTATCTTTTCATGTAGGAATGTAAACAATTCAACATTAGTAAGTCCCTTATGGTTTCTCTTTCCTGTTTACCTTTCCATGTTTCTCTTGACTCTTGTGTTTGAAAGATAAATTTTCTCTTCAGCTCTGATCTTTTCTTCAATAATTCTTTAAAGTGCTCTAATTCACTGAATGACCATTTCCCCCTGAAATATTACTCTCAGTTTTGCTGGGTAGGTGATTCTTGGTTTTAATTCTAGCTTCTTAGAACTCTGGAATATCATATTCTAAGCCTCCAATGCCTTAATTTATAAGTTGCTAGGTCTTGTGTTATCCTTATTGTGTTTTTGTAATACTAGATTTGTTTCTTGACTACTTGTAATATTTTCTTCTTGGTCTGGCAGCTCTAGAATTTGGCTACAATATTTTTAGGAGTTTTCCTTTTGGAATCTCTTTCAGGAGGTGATAAGTGGATTCTTACAAGATCTATTTTATACTCTGGTTCTAGAATATCAAGGCACTTTTCCTTGATAATTTCTTGAAAGATGGTGTATTTTTTTATCATGGCTATTAAGTGATTCAATAGTTTTTAAATTATTTCTTCTGAATCTATTTTCCAGGTTAATTGTGTTTCCAATGAGATATTTTAGAATGTCTGCTATTTTTCATTCCTTTGCTTTCACTTTATAATTATTTTTAATTTTTTTTTCATTAGCTTCTGACTACTACATTCTAATCTTTAAGAAATTATTTTTCAGTGAACTTTTGGACCTTCTTTTCCATCTGGCTAATTCTGCTTTTTTAAGACATTCTTCTCCTCATTGACTTTTTGTATGTCTTTTGCTATTTGGGTTAGTCTGTTTTTGAAGGTGGTATTTTCTTCAGCTTTTTGGGGTCCCCTTTAGCAAGCAGTTGATTCATTTTTCATGATTTTCTAGTATCACTCTCGTTTCTCTTCCCAATTTTCCCTCTACTTCTGTTATTTGACTTTCAAAATCATTTTTGAGCTTTTCCATGGTCTGAGATAAATTTACGTTTTCTTGGAGGCTTTGGATGTAAGAGCTTTGACTTTGTTGTCTTTTTCTGTCTGTATATTTTGATCTTCCTTGTCACCAAAGATTCTGTAATCTAAATCTTTTTTCCAGTTTTTGCTCATTTCCCTAGCTATTTACTTGACTTTTGAGTTTTTTGTCAAGGTAGTTCTCTGTTTCCAGTGGGTATGAGGAGTTATTTTGTTGGCCCCTTGATTTCCCTACAATCTGTTGGCCTAGAGCTCCAGAAACAGTCACTGCCTCTGTCCCTGCTGTGGCTGTTGTGGGCTCCTCCACCCCCTTTGCCACCCTTGGGCTAGAGTCAGATCATTCTAATCTCTCACGCAAATTCAATCAGTTTTTTCACTGACTTTTCGATTTTTCCTCACCATTTTGGGGTTATGAACTTTGGAAACCTACACAGGTATCAGAGGTTCAGTCCCCCAGTCCGGCTCAGGTCTTATTTTTTTCAATGCAGCCCACTCTGAACTTTGCTCTGCTCCCAGAATGATGTGATAGACACATCTTGCAAACCCTTCCAGGCTGTTTTGGGCTGGAGATTTGTTTCACTCTGTCATTCTGTGGGTTCTGCTGCTACAGAATTTATTTAGAAAACTTTTTTTTGCCCATATTTGGCTGGACTTTGGAAGAGAGCTTTACCAATTCACTGCTTCTATTCCACCATTTTTTCTCTATGCCACATCTAACATCATTGAATGCAATAGCTCTTAGTAAATGGTTGTTGAATTCCCCTTTGGGGGAGATATATATATATATATATATGTATACTTCAGCATACTTTTAGAAAATAAAATTGTCTGGACTAAGCCATAATTTAATTATGTAGATTAGGAGCTACTTGAATAAACAGACTCAAAGAGTATTCATACACACACACTGTATATATGTATATATACAGAGAGAGAGGGAGAAAGAAAAAGAGCTTCAAAAAGAAAAGAACCTCAAACCTGACCTTGTTTTAGCAGGCACTAATGGCACTACATTGGGTAAAAAGTGCAAGAAATGGAGAGTGACAGTCTCAGAGTTCCAAAAGAAAACTTGTGAATAAACATTAAGTTCATTGAAATTTTTAACATAAAGCACCACTATAACCAATTTCTTGGTTCTACAGAGTTTCTTAGTCATGAATCTTACTTCCCAAAATTATTCTTCTACTACAGTTAGTAGAGAAATTGATTTAATAAAAATAAAATGTAGAGAAATAAATATATTTTAATGGATGAATATCTAAAACTCAGTACTTACATTTCATAACAAATGAACATTATATAACAAGAAACCCTAACCCAGTTTTATCAGAAATCTTTCATATTAAGGTACATATGTAAATGGAAAAAAATGGAGCAAGAATTCCACAAGAACTTAGAGACTCTGAGAGTTGTGGAATGATGAGTAGATATAATTATCTAGAAGCACGAGGCTACCTAATTATTGATGGGAAATGATTTGGGGAAGAAATATGAAACAAAGGAATTTATTTCAAGTGTTAGATTCAACTTTTCACAATGTATGTCTGTCATCTCCTGGGAAAGCTATTAATTATTTTTGAAGAAATTATCAGTACTATGCATTCGATAAATTTTCATTACCATGTTTAAAATAATGACTAGTGATTTTTATTTTGCTATTTTGTTACCTTAATCTGATTTAAATGGAGTATAAAAGGTACAGCTTTGGTCAGTATGGAAATGTGTTCTGAGCTCCTGGTCATTAGCCTATTTCAGGTTTGTAGATATTTTATTCCCCTCATAATTATTCGATATTTGTTTTTCCCTCCTTCAAAACCTACCAAAGGAAGATGTTTAATTTTCTATAATCAAAAACTTATTGGGAAAAAATTGTCAAAACATTAGACACCACTAGTATCAAGAGCATAATGAAAATTTGAAATGTTGTATTCCATGTTCTTTTTTTCCAGCTCTGTTGTTTTGAAGACTCTGTGGTGTCTCAATGTAGGTGGGGAACTGTCAGATTCCAGATCCAAGAACCATCACATTTCATCATAGACTTCTGCAAATAGGCAACCTCCAGCAGCTACACATCAATTTGCTTCTGGATAATTCCAGGTAAACAGGCAGTGGGCCAGGAGCCAGACTGTCATGTGTTGCAGTGTAGCATCAGGAAAACACAGAAACACCACGCCAGTCTCAGAATGAGCAGGTACTAGGACTCTGGCTCAGGCCGGTAAGATGCCAGACCACTATGGCCTCCAGAAACACCATTCTTCCTCCAACACCCTGCTTCAGTTTAGCACCAGACATGAAGGACCCCCAGGGCCCCTAAGACAACATGAGTGGAGCACCTGGCAAATAGCCAGGGTTTACAGACACCGGTATGAGGAACCTGAGAGGGAGTCCTATCTACAGCAAGAGCAGAGCTAAAACTAAAAAAAAAAAAAAAAAAAAAAAAATCCCCCCAAACTCCCACAAAGGCAGAATCTTACCATAGAAATTTATTATTGTGACAGTGAAGATCAAGACACAAAGTCATAAAAGGACAACAATGTCAAAACACCCATGGGCAAAACTCCTCCCCCAAAATTGGAAGCAGTCTTAATCTCAAAACTAACTCATGGAAAATATCAAAAAGTAACTTGGAAATCATATAAAGGATGTAGAGTAAAAATATTGGAAAGGAAATGAGAATAATGGGGAAAAAGAGTTAGTAACTTGGAAAACTGCTAGAATCAAACAATTGGAATCAACCAAATTGGAAAAAAAGAGATACAAAAATCCACACGGGAACAAAACAACTCCTTAATGGGTATGTAATGACCAAATGGAAAAGAAAGTTCAAATGCTAATTTGGGAAAAAAATATTAAAAGTTAGACTTGGGCAGTTGGAAAGTAATGACTATAAGGCATCAAGGATCAATCAAACATGTTCAAAAGAATTAACAAAAATGAAAGAAAATGCAAAGTGTCTCAACAAACAACTGCCTTGGAAAATAGATACAGGAAAGACATCAGAATCATTGGATCACCTGAAAGCCATAATTTAAAGAAGAACATGGACAGAATCTTTCAATAAATTATCAAGGAAAACTCCCCTTATGTCATTGAACTGGGTGGCAAAATAATATTGAAAGAATCCATTCATCAACTCCAGAAAAAAATGAACATAAAACATCTTAGGAACATTGCAACCAAATTACAGAATTATCAGGTCAAGGAAAAAATACTTCAAGTGGCCAGGAAGGGAAAAAAATCAAATCTCGTGAGGTCACAGTCAGGAATACATAGGACTTAGCAGCGACAGCATTAAAGGAATGAAGGTTATGGAGCCAAGATGGCGGAGTAGAAAGACTCACATTTGCTAGCTCCGAACCCACAGCCCATGGATTTCCTCTAAAAATAACTCCTGACAAATTCTGGAACAGTGGAAGCCACGCAGAAACACAGTGAAGGAGATTTCCGTTGCAGAGAGCCCTGAAAAACCGACCGCAAAGGTCCATCGAGCCCCGGTCAGGAGTGGAGCCCTCCCCTGCCCTGCCCCAGCTGCACAGCACTGAGAGGAGCGAGCAGATCCAAGCAGGCTTCAGGGACCAGAATCTCCAGCGACCACTAAGGTCCCTCATCCACACACTCACAGGTCAGTGAGAGAGACAGCCTGAGAGGGGAGTGGGGTATCTCCGGGACTCGGACCCCTTCAGGAGGCAGCCACTGCAGCAGAGGCAGAGGCAGCTGTGGCCTGAGGCTCCCAGAGCAGGCAGCAGCTGGGCAGCAGCTCCATTACAAAAGGTCTCTGCATAAACCCCCTGAGGGAACTGAGCCTGAGAGGTAGCCCTGCCCCCACCTGAGCACCAGCAGATAAGTTCCCACTGAATAGCAGCCAGGCCTGCCGCCAAAAGCCCTGAGACTGGGGAGCAGCATTTGAATCTCAGACCCCAAGCACTAGCTGGGCAGACCTAGGCCAGGGGTGGAGAGGACTCTCAGAAGTCAAGTAAATGGCTGGGAAAACGCCCAGAAAAGGGAAAAAAAAACTAAGACCATAGAAGGTTATTTTTTTGAAAAGATGATTCCGCCATTCCTCTCTGATGACAAAGAGATCTGCTTACCATCAGGTAAAGACACAGGAGTCAAAGCCTCTGTATCCCAGATATCTGAAATCGATATCCCATAGGCTCAGGCCATGGAAGAGCTCAAAAAGGATTTTGAAAATCAAGTTAGACAGTTGGAGGAAAAACTGGGAAAAGATATGAGAGAGATGCAAGAAGAACATGAAGAAAGGGTCAAAACCTTAATAAAGGAGACCCAAAAAAATGCTGAAGAAAATAGCACCTTGAAAAATAGGCTAATTCAATTGGCAAAAGAGGTTCAAAAAGGCAATGAGGAGAAGAACGCTTTCAAAAGCAGAATTAGCCAAGTGGAAAAAGAGGTGCAAAAGCTCACTGAAGAAAATAGTTCTCTCAAAATTAGAATGGAAGAGATGGAGGCTAATGACTTTCTGAGAAACCAAGAAATCACAAAACAAAACCAAAACTATGACAAAATGGAAGAGAATGTGAAATAT
>JAQQSK010015863.1:0-10629 GCA_028658325.1 Potorous gilbertii
TGAACTCAATTCTCTCTTTCAACAAACTATTTTGTTCAGTGAGCTTTTGAACTGTCTCCTCCATCTGGCTAATTCTGCTTTTTAAAGCCTCCCTCTCCTCATTGGCTTTTTGGATCTCTCTTTCCAATTGAGTTAGCCTCTTTCTAAAGGTGTTGTTTTCCTCAGCATTTTTCTGGTTCTCCTTTTAGCAAGCTGCTCACTGACTTTTCAAGCTCTTCTATTGCCTGAGCCTAGTTTAAGTTCATTTTGGAGGCTCTGAAGACAGGGGCCTTGACTTCCTATGACAGTATGCCATGTTCTTCCCCATATGAAAGGATGAGAGGAGATACCTGTTCCCCAAGAAAGTAACTTTCTATGGTCTTATTTTTCCCCCCTTTTGGGCATTTTCCCAGCCAGTTACTTGACCTCTGAATGTTATGTCAAGAGAATGGTCCTATTGCCACTCCTCTACCCAATATACTGTTCAAGGCTGAGAATTGACTCAGCTGCTTGATTTCCTGAGGCTTTGGATGGGGATGGGGGTGTCACTCAGGGCTGAGGTTTATATCAGTGGTTCCCTACTGACAGAGACTTTAAGCTGAGCTGCCTGGACAGTGGACCCAAGTTGCTTCCCAGCCACCATAGCTGCCTGCAGTCTGCTACTGCTGTTGCTGCCGTCACCTGAGGCTATTACTGGAGGAAATCTATTTCCCTCTTGCCCAACTGGGAAAGCCCTCCCACACTGACCTTTGGAGCTTTCTTTGTAGTTTGTGGGTTGAGGTATCTGGGACTCTCCCTACTGGTAACTCTGCCTTGGAGGTCTGTTCAGGTCCTGTTCCTCCCAGTGCTTCATGGCCAGGGGTGGGCTCTGTTCTGCTCAGGATCCTGTGAGATTGACCTTTCATGTCAGCCTTCTAGATTAGCTTTGTCTAGAAACCTCTTTTGCTCTGCTGTTCTGTGGGCTTTTGATGCTGTAGAATTTGTTTAGGGTTACAGGGGAAGCACTAGAGTATATAGGTCTTTCTACTCTGCCATATTGGCTCCTCCCCTCATTTCTTGAAAGATCATGTCTGGACTATATTTTTTTAATCATGACTTTCAGGAAGTCCAAAAATTTTAAACTTATCTCTCTTAGATTCATTTTCCTGGTCAGTTGTTTTCCCAATGAGATATTTCATACTGTCTTCTTCTTTTATTTTTTTTGGTTTTGTTTTATAATTTCTTGATTTGCCATAAAATCATTAGCTTTCATTTGCTCCATTCTAATTTTGAAGGAATTATATTCTTCAGTGAAGTTTTGGACTTCCTCTTCCATTTGGACCATTCTGCTTTTTAAAGCATTCTTCTCCTCATTGACTTTTTGCACCTCTTTTGCTCTTTGTGATAATCTAATTTTAAAGTTGTTATTTTCTTCAGCATTTTTGTTGACTTGTTTTTCATGGCTTTCTTTCATGACTTTCTTGCATTACTTTCATTTCTCTTCTCAATTTTTGCTCTACTTCTTTGACTTGATTTTCAAAATCCTTTTTGAGGTCTTTCATGGTCTAAAACCAACTTTTTGAAGGTTTTGGATGTGGGAGTTTTGACTTTGTTGTCTTTTGGTTGTATGTTTTGGTCTTCCTTATCACCAATGACATAATAAAACACCTCTTCATTGAGAAAGTCAGAATCTACAGTTTGTTTCTTTTTCACCTATTTACTCATTTTCCTAGCCAATTACTTGATTTCTGAGCTTTGTTAGGTGGCTTCCTTTGTTAGAATCTGCCTCTGCTTAAGTAGGGGCTGCAAATGCCTTAGGGCTGGGGTTGGGGCAGGGTCCAGGACTGTGACCAGGGTCTGGACTGGGGCTGGGGCCTGATCATGCTCCGTTTTCATCCAGGTGACAGACCCTTCCCACTGACCTTTGAGGCTGTCTTTACAGTTTGTGAGTTGAAAAGTCTGGAAAGCACAGCAGCCTTCATTGATTCAGTCCTTTAAGACTTGCTTTAGCTCTGTCTGTGATGGCCTGGCCCAGGTTGAACCATGCTCCTCTCCCAGCCTGGTAGGAGAGACCCTTCCTCTCAATCTTTCAGATTGTCTTGGGTTAGAAATTTGCTTCACTCTTATCATTTTATGACTTCTGTTGCTTTAGAATTTGCTTAGATTCACTTTTTGAAAGATTTTTTGGGGGGGTTTTGAGGGGAGAGCTCTAGAAGGTCCCTATTTCTAATCCACCATCTTGACTCTGCCCCATTTTGTCAATTTTTATGGTACAGAGGAAATAGCATTGACTCTGGTTTCAGAGGAATTCAGTTTAGCTACTGTCTCTGACTCTCTCTTCATGTCTTTGGTAGTAATTTATCGTATTTAGGCCTCAGTTTCCTCATCTATGATATGAAAGGTTTGAATGATAATCTTTTTCAGTTATAAGCCATATCAATATGTCATACACAAATTTTTTTCTATGCCAAGCTCATCATAGCAGCTCTCCCATTTCATACATTGTAGGATTTTCTCGGTTTCAGTGACATTTAGAGAAATCAGGTAGAACACTCTGGCTTTCCTTTTATTAGCCCTCGTCATTACTATTTGACTTGTCTTTTCTTCTGATCATACCTGGAGATTCTCCTGGAAATTAAGGTCCCTTTTTTGTCTTTTCCAAACAAATATATATATTTTTCTTTTGAAAAGTTTTTTTTAAATATCTTACCTAAATTTTCTAATGTGTCTCTTATAATAATTGAAAAGAGTAGGGTTAAAAAAAGTTCAATAAAACTAATGAAATCTTTAGTCAAATACAGAATTATATAAAATATTCTACAACAATATCCGCAATGTCCTGTGAAGAAGGTAAAGAAATACACTCTTCTTTTAATGTTGAAGCTTGGTCATCATAATTTTTAGCATTCATTTTCATGGTTTAATTGTTATTGTATTCTGTTCATTGCTGTTGTAATTGTGTGTGTGTTTGTATTGTTCTGCTTATGTTACTTTGCATCAGTACACATAAGCCTTCCCATGATTCTATGTAATCATCATTTTCATAATTTCTTACAGAGTTCATTCTTCTGTCACAATACATTTAGCTCTCCCCCAATTGAAGGGCAACTACTTGCTCAGGATTTTATACAATGAGTACATGTGAGAGACTACACTGGAGCCACACTGTTGCCCTATCCCCCAATGCCATGCTTTCTTTCTGAGGTGAAATTACTCTAGGCAAAACAGAGTATCAGACTAAATATATTTACAAAATATGAATGTATATTTGTTGAATTCTTAAAAAATTTTGCATTTTAAAATAACTCATAAACCCCCTTCCCTAAAGTCTATACCTTCAATATAGAATTCATTCATGCCTATTACAACATTTCTCTCCATTTAGTCAGTATTTGGAATGACCTTATGTTCTCTGGCATCATAACTCCCATTTCCGTGTAGTTTCCTATTCTGTCTACAATTAAGGCACTTTCTAGCTTATTAGCTAAGCTTGAATGCTTTCTGAAGCATTGAGATGTTCATTAATAAATCACTTTGATTCTCTAAGTAGATGGGAGCTCCATAATACTTAATAACTATTGCTTACACAGCATTTATGAAATATCAAAATGTCTGATGGTATAAGAAAAACTTAAGGTAAATAACAGCACCTTAGGGAACATGTAGAAACGTTTAAAGTTCAACCACCTGAATGTTATTGAGGGAGCCAGAACCAGATTAGAGTATTGCTGATGGACAGGTTGCTCTCAACACATCAATTGATAAGCATGACTATTCTTTAATAAGTTGAGTGACCTGAGTTAAATTGTGTCATGTGTACCTTGTTCTCCCATCCTCCTCTTGTTCATTTTTTTCTCATAAATATACCCTGGGATTTATTTCTTTCTTATTTTTATTATGAAGTTTAAAGCCATCAACAAATTTTAATATTCTAATAATCAAAGAAAAAAGATGGTTATGTGAAACTTGGAAGTTATGTACCTTTTATTTATACTTTAATAAAAACATATTAAATTTAACAAATCAAATTGTACTGTTTTTTAACCTCTTCCAAACTTTTCTTTGTTTTTTTTCAGGGTAGTTTTTTGGTTGCAGTTTTTGTTGAAAGGATTCTTTTTGTAAAAATGGACATTTTTTCATTTTTTGTTTTTGGATTCCCAGTATCTACCAGTATCATAACATCTGACACATAATAAGAGGTTGATAAATATTTATTCCTGATTTTGTTGAAACTTCCCTCTCCTCCTTTATTTTACCCATTTCTATCATATTTGAGTAACTCAAGCTTTCTTCCCTATTCAAATAGCACCAAACTGAATCAACAATTATAGGTTGATTTTTATATGTGATATTCAATTTAACACAGGCATTTATCATGCACTTTTGCTATGTGCCAGGAACATTGCTATGCACTTGAGATACAAACAATGAAAGGGATCCTGCCCTTCAGGAGTTCTTATTCCACTGAAATGGATCTAGCTTAAATGCTTTCAAATCATTCAATCTTGAAAGGAGAAGGAATCAGAAAACAGTAGTATGTTTGAAGGATAAATGTAAGAGAACCATCAAGGTGCAGAGTTTCTTTGACAGGAGGTAGTATTCAAAGTTTTTTTTGCCCTGTCTCTCTCTTCTACCATCCATGTAGGAAGGTGAGGGGTACTTCCTGGGGGTATTAAAATTCTGACTTCCAGATTTTTGACTGCAGGTCAAAAATTCCTTCCCTGATGCCACCATTGAAGTGGTTGGTGTTGAGTTGAAAAGGACAAGACAGAAGAACCAAAGAACTGATCAAACTTTCATAAGAGTTTGGCTTAACTCTAAATTTTCTTCTTTATTTAAAATCAGTAACAGTAACTGGTTTTAATTTACTAGAATGTGAAGGATTAAGAAATTTGGGCCACCCTATGTAGTATTCTCGTATTTAAAAATATATTCCTGTGATGTAGGTCTTATCTTCATTTTACACATGAGGAAACTGAGTCTAAGAGAAATTAATTAGTTTTACTATGGTCACAGTCAGTAAATGTTGAAAGCAGGATTTGAATCCAGTCCTACTTCACTTTAAGTACAGAGCTCTAACCACAGCAGTGTCAAATAACAATACTCCAGAGTGCAATCAGAATCACAGTAAAATAAATTTGAGAAATGTTTAACAAAATTCCCATGAAATTTCCTTGTTATGTGACTTTGGACAAATCACAAATTTTATCCAAACCCACATTTCCTTAGAGTTTTGGATCTAGGATGAAAGGGCCTGGGTTCAAATCCTTGTTCTGATGCATAATATTTGTCAAATTTGGGCAAATCTCATCTCAGACTGGGCCTCACTCTCCTCATCTGAAAACTGAGGGAGTTGACAGTATGACCTCTGAGATTCATTCTAGTCTGAAATCTGTGGTGCTGGGACAGTATTTGGCCTGATAATAGGCCCAATAGTACTTCAGAGTGTTGCCTTGAGGAAACCTCTCTGTAGACTACTTAGTGATAAAGTAATACATAAATGTGAAATAGAGTGTCTCCAATTTCTTAGTACAGTTTTAAGCTTTAATAGACTAAAGAAGCTATTTTTATTTGTTAGCTTTTAAACTTTAATAGCTTAAAACTCCACTAAGACTTTGGGGACAACCTATATTCCATATTTATATACTTTTTAAAAGACCCAGTATTTCACATTCATATACTCACATGGATGAAATCACATTAAACTTTTAACACCTTAAAACTACACTAAGGATTCTGGGATGCTATATTATACAATTATCTCTTCCTTCTCCACTTCCACCTCTTTGACACAGCAGCACTTCTTAAACTTTGGGTCTCCAGTCCATAAGGGTTTGAGTAACTGAATTTGATGGTCATGAAAAATTTGGCAACAGAGTGGCAACCTTTTAGATTTCTTAAGTGCAACAATTAAAAATCAATTTAAAATCAATTGTGTAAGCAATCCAAGGTGCTTCTGGCAGCATTTGACCATGTTGCATTGTGCAACTTCACTGAATTATTGATTTTGAACACACAGCGTGCACATTTTTCCCTACACATCTGTCACACCATATAATGCCAAAAACACCTCAGCTCAGATTCGAAACTATTCTTAAAAATTAATCAATTTATTTTTAGTTTACAACATCCAGTTCCACAAACTTTTTAATTTTAATTTTCTCCCTCTCCATCCCCGCTCCCTCTCCAAGACAGTGTATAATCTTTGAGACTATGAGACAGATTTGAGACTATGATATGTCATGAATTGCAATGCTTTTACTGTACATACAAAATCATTAAATGAATTTTGGCTTGGGATTGGGATAGAATTTCTAACAATTTCTTTTTTAATTTTTTTAAAGTTTTTATTTTGGTTTCTGTCTTTTACAACACTACAACTACGTAAATATATTATGTGTGATTTCAGTTGTATAACCTACCTTATTATTTTAATTAAATTATTTTATTTGTTTTCAGTGTTCTATGTTTCCATATAACTTAAATTTTTCCCTTCCCTCCCCCTCTTTCCTCACTCCCTGCCTGAGATGGCATACAATTTTATATAGGTTCTACACTACATTCCTATTAAATACATTTTCACCTTAGTCATGTTGCGTAGAAGAATTAAAATGAATGGGAGAAATCATAAAACAAAATGAAACATAATACAAAAGAAAATAATCTGCTTCATCCTGTGATCAAATTCCATAATTCTTTCTTGGGATGTGGAAGTCATTTTACCTCAAGAGTTCACTGGGAATTTTTTAAGTCCTTGCATTGCAATGAAGTATTAAATCCCCTAGAAAAACTCCTCGCACACTGTGGGTGTTTCTGTGTACAAAGTTCTCCTGGTTCTGCTCCTTTCTCTCAGCATCAGTTCATATAAGTCTTTCATGCCTCTCTGAAGTCTTCCTGACCAACAATTTCTGAAATGAGTGTAAATATATGTATGCCATTTCTTATTATGTATTTATGTGAAGCAGTGTTCTCAGCATTGATGATTATAAAATCAAAATATTGATCAACTCTGAAAAAACATCAAAGATGCTCTATGTCCTGTAGTAGCAAATATTGCACCAACATTTAATTCTTTATGTAAAAATAAATAAGCCCATCCATCTCAATAGTATGCAAATTTTCTTTCATCTTTAATAACTGGCAAAAGTCTATGCATATCAAAATTGTTTTAAAATGTATTTATTTATGATTTATCAGTTAATGTTTGATTTGTATGCCTATTTTATATACCTTTATACCCAGGGTCACAAAAGAAAATTCTCAGATGAAAAGAAGTCATGAGTAGAAATGCCCTAACAAAAACAATTAAAATGACAAGTAGAATGAAAGGGTTAGGGATATTGCATACATAACATCTCACTCTTTCTCTAACTGCCTCCAAAGAGTGTCTTTGAAGGAAAAACAGTATGGTACAATGTGGTCAGAAGACCTCATCATAAATCTTGGTTCTACCACTTATTACCTATGTACCCTTTGCCAATGATCTTATCTCTGCCCCATTTTCAACTGCATATAACCAAGTCTTCTGGGGATGCTCAGTTACAACATGGAACCCCCTTATATCTCCTTCTTCATGAGTGGAACATCCTTTGATTGGTTGCCCATGACAAAATGGTGAAAGTGATCCATTCACACTTCCTTCTATCATTTTTTAGGATGCATTATTTTTGGTGACTCCTATTGCCATGAATTGAATCGCAGAAAGAGAAATACTTTGCCTTCCTTTCCTTACTTCTCTTTTCCCTCAGACTTCTCCCCCCACCAAGAAATAAAATAAAACAAAACAAACAAACAAAACTCTGTCTAATGGTGTTTGGTTTTGTTCTGTGTTATTCTGTTTCAGGTGCTGGAGGACTGGAAATTTGGACCATGGCAGACTTCAAGTCAGAACTACAGGTGGAGTGGTACAGTCAGCCACCCCAAGATAGAAGCCCTGAGAAGTTATCATGTCTGGGATTGAAATCCTGATGCCAGGTATGTTGAATTTGGAACATGGACTGTAGTCTAGGGGGGTGAAGCCAGGCCATGAACCTTCCCCTTTCCCTTCCCAGAGGCTGAGGTGGGGCAGAGGGGAAGGATATCTCCCATGTTTGGGGGTATAAGTTTGTATATTTGTGATTATGCCTTTTGAAGTAAATATTTCTTTGTAAAAGCTCCAGAGTTACATTTAAAATAAGAAGGTTGAACTAGGTGGACTTTAAGGTTTCATTCACCTCGAAATCTGAACTTGGAGGATCTTTTTTCTGAATAGATTTTAGAGATAGTAATTTAGAATTGAGTTAGTTCAAAGGTTCTTAATGCGGTCTGTCACTGTGTTGTTGGGTCATTGACCCTTTTGACCATCTGGTGAATCCTATGCACCCCTTCACAGAATGAAGCTTTTAAATATATAAAATAAAATATATGATGACAAAGAAATAAATTATACTGTATCACATTAATTACACTGAAATAATAACCAAAGTAAATGCAAATATTCACAGATACTCAAGGTAAGAATTATTGATCAAATTTAAATCATTTTTTCTTTTCAAAATATTTTTTGCACTTAATATTTTTCCCTAATTACATATAAAAGTAGATTTCAATATGTGAGATTTAATTTAAAAATTTTTCTTCTTCCCTCCCCCTATCTCCAAGATATCAAACCATCAGATATAGGTTATACATTTGTTTGTCCTTCATTCTTGAAGAGGACCATAACAGTAGGGAAGTGATGCCACGACATGCAATGAATTCTATTTAAGCATGAGAGAGCTGTGCAAGGACACCACTCTCCCTTTCTGCTCTAGAGCCGTCTGGGTCCAGTGACCAAATGTAGATCAGGACGACTGGAGGATGACCCAGGATGCAATAGAAGACCTTGGCCTTTAAGGACTTTAACAGATCTCAATCATGTTAAACATTAAATCCCTTCTGTCACAGAAAAGGAAATGTGCTCGAGTCTTACAGCTGGTTAGTGATAACATTGCAATTTGATTCAAAATTTTCTCAATCTCTTTTCATAAAACAACCATATCAATAAAATTAAGGGTTATGGTAGGTATGAATGGTGGGTTTTTTTGTTTGTTTTTTAGCAAGGCAATCAGCATTACATGACTTGCCCAGGATCACACAGCTAGGGTCTCAGGGCAGAATTGAACTCAGGTCTTCCTGACTCCAAGACTTGCTCTTGATCCACTGCACCACCTAGTTGATCCTAGAGCTGGTTTTATTTACTTTTATCTTTGTGTGTCCAGTTGTGCTGGATAGAGGTAGGCTAGAAAATCAGGAACCTACATTCAAGTACTGCCTATGAAGCAAAACTGACTGTATGGACTTGGTACTATTAATTAATCTCTAAGTGTTCTAGTGATTTAAGTTGTAGAGAATGCATTGACTTGCACTGGTGAAAGGAGTTTCCTCACTGACTACTTTACATGAAATCTTATGTCCAGTACCTATATGGACCCTTGGTAACTACAGCACTGACCAAAACACAATAGGCAATTGATAAATGCTTGCTAACTTCATTTAGATTGTTACAGAGTTGTTTTTTAATAATGCTTCATGCCCATATATGAAAACAGGAACTGTGATTTTTAATGATGCATTCATTATGCAAAAATTCCATAATAAAGCAGTTGGAAGGCTCCATGGAGTTTATCATGATGGGATTTTACTGGCATTATATATTTTTCTAAAAATGAAAAAGACAGCAAAATAATAAAAGATAATAAAATTTGAAGTTCTCACAATAAACAGACAATTCTTTAGAGGCTCAATTCAACTCAATAAAATATTAATAAAGTGCCTACTCTGTGCAAGGTACTGTTTATGATCTAGACCCTGTCATATAGGGCTAGAAATAATCTATTTTTTCAAGTTAAATTTCATTATAGCTTTTGGAGATATGGTAGCTCAAGTGAGAAACAGCATGAACTAGAAAACTCAGAAAGTAAACTTCGGAGTCAGGAAGATCTGTGATCAAGACTCAATTCTAAATCATAGTGATTGCATGGTTGCAAGAATGTCACTTAATCAGTCATTGGCCTAGACAACTTTGGAAAACTATGAGTTTTAGATGAGTTCTTTCCATCACCAGAGGAATTTTACACATAGGGAATTATCCACATTAATAATGTCTGAATTATACACACACACACACACACACAGAGTTTCAAATTTAATATTGACCTCTTTTCAAGAATGGATTAACAAATATACTGTAAAAAAAAGCAAGACAAAACAAACAAACAAACAAAAAAACACTGGGTCTGAGAACCAAGGTGGAGGAGTGAAAGGTACTATTGTGATGGTACCTTTACAAATTCCTCCAAACTGACCTTAACATTTCACCAGAGAGAATCCTCATGGAGAAATTCTTCAAAAATCATAGCCAATCTTTTGTGCAGCACAGCTCAGCCTAGGGATTGTCTGTGTATGGGTTGGGCCAAAAGGATATTGAGGGAATGCTCTAGCACTGAAGGAAAGACTATGCACCAGACCAAGAGAAGGTCTCAGTTTAAAACAGGGCATTCTCAGAGTCATCCTGGAATACTGTGAAATGAACAGATTGCCAACTGGCAACCTGATCACCCACAATCTGGATTGGGGTCATAGATTCAGAGAGAGAGAGAGAGAGAGAGAGAGAGAGAGAGGAGCCTAATTAAAAAAAAACCTCGGGGGCGG
>JAQQSK010015864.1:0-10629 GCA_028658325.1 Potorous gilbertii
TGTATATATATTAAGGTATATAAGGTATATATAATGGAAATAGAAGCAGGCAAACAACAGACACACTTTGACAATATAAAACCATAACCAACCTTTTGTATGTACACTGGAAAGACATAAACAGGGAATACATTGTTATTATAATTTTTATTAGTCAAAAGAGTTTACATTTTTAAAATGTAAACAGTTCTAATTATATTTTATCATAGGATTTATTTAGGGCTTCCAAATTTCTTTATTTGTTTTGCAGAGATGAAAGAGTAGACACAGAGGTCAATAGTTATGGAAGTTCTTTTCACTGTTTTTTGGGGAATAATATAATCATGGTTATGTTATGGGTAATATCATGAGTACAGATGGGTAAATAATATAATACTATGTTATTACCTATCTCAACCCCAATCATTCAGTATCTTCTTTTTCAGATTTCTTAAAAATACATCAATGCTTTCAAAATTTTGTCTTCACCAAGAGTGATTTCCTCTGGGTCCACTCAATCTGACCCTAATGTTCTTCCTCATCATTCTGTCTTCTTTAATGGTGATGAAAACAGTTTGTGATAGAAATACTTACAAATCAGTTTTTCCACCCAACGTTAATGGCGCAGTCAGTTTCAAACTGCTTTTATTTATTTATTCTGTATTTGATCACAGATCACAGTATTTTTTTAGTGTTGAGAGAAGCTTTATAGACCATCTAGTTAAGTCTAATCCCCCTCATTTTACAGAAAAAGCAAAGTCACTAAGTGGTCCAAAGTCACAATGCTTGTCGGCACAATTAGAATTCAACATCCTGACTCCAATTCCAATGTCCTTTCAACTCCACAATTTCTAAGTGCAATATACACGATAATAACTTCAGCATTCTGCCACAGGATATCTTTAAATTTCTGCATGGAGGCAAACACTGCTAAGTTACTCTTTGGTAGAGCAGCTAGCCTCAGTTCAGCTGAAGACCAGGGAGCACTCAAAGACTTGCTAGATCCATTGAAGGGGTGAGTGGGGAAGGAATCTGTGGATCACATCTCTCCTACCAAATCAGAAAAGATACTAGACTAATATTGCTTGCCTTTTGAATCACCATCCATGTCTCTTTTCCTGGACTTAAACATAAAAATATTCTATCTCATATTGATTTGAATGTTCTTAATGAAAACATGGCTTGAAATTTCTCAACTCCTGACAGCATGGAATCCTCAAGATTGAAGGAACTAGGCGATTTTTTTTCCCTAGCAGAATGTAAGCTCCCTGAGGTGAGGAACAGGTTTTCATTTTTTGACTCTGTAACCTCAGCACTGAGCAAAGTGCCAACCCTGACTTCTAGTCATTTTCCCCTTGGAGCTAAAAGGATATGTAACAATACACTCCCAGTTCTGTAAAACATCCCAATCTCTTCTCACCCACAGTGAGACAGGAAGAGCTTCTTCCTTGCAATTCCCAATCTACCAGTAAACACATATGCAGCTATATTCTCAGATTTTACTGTCTGGCTGCCAGTGGTTTTCCCCGCTCCCTTATCTTCATTCTGGTCCATCCTATTTTTTTTTTTAATGTCATAGTCATTAGACCAAATAAATCTTCATGAGCAAGGGGGTTGTAACATATTGGCACATGCAACAACATAGACTTACTGTGTGTGTGTGCATGCATGCATGTGTTTGTGCATGCAGAATCTGAGGAAGACAGAAGAAATGATAACCTAATTCATATCCAAAATGACATATCCTAATAATATCCTAAGCTGGCTACTACTTAACCACAAGTTTAGGGCTGAGTATACTTGGATCCACCATCAGTTCACAGCAAAACAGAACATGACCAGAATTCCTGTGTAACCAGATAATGGGCAGAGAAGACTCTTTATGGTGATGCCAACATTAAAACCAAGAGGAATGTTACAACATGGGTAAGAGACCAAAAACCCCTCTATGAATGTCAGGCATAACAACTTCCTCACCCCTTTCTTTCAAACTCTAACCGAGGGGATCAGATGAATGCAAGATGAACCTACCTTGTGTTGTTTCCCACAGGAGAAACAATGAGGAAAATACCCATGTTGTGTTTATTCAGACTGCAGTCCACAAGTCAACAAGGCCAGATGAACCACACACACTGCAAGGCTATAGCTTTTACCAACTCAAACATCTGAAGCAAATCTGTTTACTTAAAAGTCACAGAAACAGCAGACACACAGAATGACTCCCTTGTACGGTTCCTTATTCTCTCTTATCTCTCCCCTTGCCTGCCCACTCCCCCCCAGGCCCCTTTCACTACAGTTCAAGGATTCCTACCCTGTGTGTGATGGAACCTTGGGCAGTCTGGTGAAGCCTACAGACCCCTTTCTCAGGATAAGACGCTTAAATAATTGAAGAAAATGACAAATTTCAGTTAAAAGTGGGTCAAAATACAGATGATACAGTTTTTCCTATCCAAGTTTACAGACCCTGGATTAAAAATCCTTGTGCTATTCTTTTTTTTTTTTTTTTTTTTTGATCACTCAATAAATATCTACTCTCAGTAGACCTGGGAGTAAGCTAAGCTCTAGAGACACAAAGAAAGGTGAAAAATAGTCCCTTTGCCCTCAGGGAGCTCCCAATCTGATGGAGAGACAACATGTAAATAACTATGAACCAAAAAGCTATAGACCGCAAAAATTAGAAATTATCAAGAGAGAGAATTTGCTAGAATTGAAGGGATTGGGAAAGGCTTCCTGGAGAATGTCAGATTTTAGTTGGTACTTGCCCCTTCTCATTTTACCACAGGAGAAGAGTTTTCCTCATATTAATTTTTCTTTTCACTTAATACCCATTTCAAAGCTTTTTGTTTAGACAATTTCTATTTCTCCCAATTTCTTCTTCTGACTTGGGCTTTAAATCTCTATTTTGTTGTTTGTTTCTTCATTTCCTGGGTAACTTCAAGTGATTTCCCCATCCAGACTTTTTTAAAAGGGGGGTTTTCTTTTTAATTAGTGAATCCATGGTTTTTATTCCTGTGTGTTCTTCTCCCTCCTTCTACCAATACAAATCAAAACCTCTTTCTTTTCTCATTCTGTGTAATTCTTTCCCATAAATGTTCTATTAAGGAGACCTTCCTACTGTTCTTTTAACACCTCTGATACTGACACATCTCTCAATTTTTCCATCTATTGTCACTTATTTTCAATAGACCCTTCTCCCTTTCTAGTCACCTATATTTTAAGCTTCCTTCTACATCACTTATTTATCACTTATCTTATGTATGTCCTTATTAATAATGTCCTGCATCCTGATTAAACCAGATATGCACCTCTGCGCTGCCCTATTTGAGATGTTAGTTCTAATAAAGACAGTACTATTCCATCACTGGCAGCCATATAGCATCATCTAAAAAAAGCATACTGGTATTAAATAAAAGTAGGCTTTACAGAAAACAGTGGTTTGGGATCTCTTAAAACTTGGGCAGCTTTCTAAATGTACCCCAGCTCTAATTTCTACATGTTCAACTCATTATGCATCTGCATTACCTGTCCAAGATACACGTTGATAAACTAACTCAATGGGCCTCTCTCTCCAGTTGTATATAACGGTTTGAGCAATATGTCTTTCATTTACACCAATCTGGTACCTTATATGGACTTTCGTAGTTTTCTGGAGCTCCAATGTCATTTGTAAACAGGAGCCTTTTGAAAAACTTCACCAGATTTTATTCCATTCATCAATAAACCATGATTTCATTAGTGTGAGAATCCCTTTATAATAGCAGGTAATCTTTAAGAGTTACTATGGCTGAAAAACTAATCACCTGTGACCCAGTTGATGATGTCCATACATCACCGTCACATGTGACTTCTGTCTAGGCCTTTCCAAGGTTCATCACAGGGTCTGGTTTTATGTATATATATTATTGGGAAAATAAATTATATAACTTTATGATTAAACTTTGAAATGGATTTGAAATTTGTTGATTCCACAAACAACTACTGCGCAAATATCTGTTATGTGCCTACGGTGGTCATGTGGGAAAAGAGTTAAGAGACGGTCCCTGGCCTCAAGTAGTCTATTAGAGAAGAGAAGACTGTATCAACATCTTAAAACATGAGGCAGTGAAGTGGTGCACTGGCCACTGGGCTTGGAATTAGGAAGACTCCTCTGTCTCAGACATTTACCAGCTGTGTGACCTTGGGTAAGTCAGGTAACCCCAGTTTCCACATCTGTAAAATGAGCTGGAGAAGGAAATGGAAAACTTCAGCCAAGAGAACCCCAAATAGGGTTGGAAAGGGTCATCAGACTCAAAAACAACTAAAGGATGACAGATTTACAGCTCAAAAGGACCTTAGAGGCCATCAAGTTCAATTCTCTCATTTATATTTAAAGAAACTGAAGTTTAGGGAGCTTAAGAGACTTCATCATATTAGATTAATAATTAAGCTTCAGAGGTAGGATTTAAACTCAGTACCTTTGATTCTTTTTACTTGACTCCACTGCCTTACTTTTCTAGAAATTGCATTCTATCCTGCAGTTTCTATATATCTAATTTCCTCACACACAGATTGACTTTTCCTGCCTCAGTTCTCCCTCTATACCTCCTTTGTCCCTCCATAGCCTACTGCTCCCCAAACTGAACTCCCATCCAAAGCTGACAGATCATCCCTGGGTATCTTTTTTATATACCTATATTGTCCATGTCATTTTCCCTGACAGAACTGAAGCTACCTGGGTACCAGGACTGTTTAATTTTCTCTTCATGTCTTCCCTCCTCAGCCCTTATCCTCTAGGGTCTAGGCCAGTGCCTGACAGTGCTTAATAAATGTTTATTTATTGCATGATCTAGCCCCTGCCACTGTGTGCATCCACAGAGACTTTTTACCTTACCTGAAATGCACTCATTCCTCACCTTTCAGAATCCTTTTCTCTCTCCCTACAAGGCTGAAGTTTCAGTACCAGCATTTTCACCCTAAAATGCCACCCCCCCAAGACTAAATGTGTTCTTCTCACATATTCCTTCTCCCACCATCACTTCCCCAACCTTGGTCTATGCTTGTCTTGTCCTAGTATGGTGCTTATCATATCCCCGACTAGAATCAAAGCCAATGGCAAAAGCTGTTGCAGTTTTGTCTGGGTGTGCCCAGAGCCTAACCCAGGGGTTTGAACACAGCTTACATTTAATCAACGTTCACTGAATTAAGCTGGAAGAGAAAAAGTCAGAAGGGAACAATCAGATTCAGAGGATCTGGACATATTCACTCAAATTCTGCAGGGAGCACCAATGTGGTATAATGAAAAGAGGAGAGGGGACGGATTCTAACCTTCCCCTGGCCGCTCAGTGGTCACGTGATCTTGGACATGTCACCCACCTGGAAATCTCAATTTATCTCAGAATGGAGGCACTAAAAGCCTGCATGCCTAACACAGTTACTAAGAAGCAAATGAGATATAAAAACAAAAGTCCTTTGAAAACGACAAAGTGCCATCTCTATAAAAACAAAGCATCAGAATGATAGACTGATAGCTTTAGGGATGGGAGAGTCTCTGAGGAGTTATGTCATCCAACCCATGGTTCATTTTTCAGATTGGAAGCAAAAGGAGCTCCAGATGGGAAACATCTATCTCAACTTCCCACCGCTGATCCTGGGCTGAGCTAGGATTCAAACCCAGGATTCAAATCGTCTGACTCCAAATTGGCCACACCCTGCTCTATACCACCAGATTAATCATGGAACAACTAATTAAAATATAGACTAGTGAATTCCCATTTCATTAGGAATTTTCAACGATTTCATGGAAGCTGCCACATCGGCTCTAATTAGATAAGTCAAAAGAAGATACATTTGGGGGCAGAACTCACCAATAGGGTGATGATTAGAATCCAAGAATTTTAGAGGTCAAAGGGACAATTTGAATAATCTCTTCACACATACACACTTCTCTCTCAGGTTATGAAAAGACTCATATAAGTACGTTTTAACATTCCCCACGCATTTCTATTCTATTCTGTTCCAATCCTGACCTTTCCTTTCCCCCAGAGTTCTCCACTGGACCAAGCTGCCCTGGGCTAGGAGCGACACAGGGCTATCAGCTTAGGAGAACTGTCCAATTCTTCTTCTGCCCCCTTTCCCCTTCCTCATGAGGGATATTTTTTTTTGGTCTGGATGGGCAGGTAAAGATACTCTCTCAACGCAGATTTATAATTGTCCTACAATTTGTAGTTTTAGAAATTACCTAGAGATATGAAAATCTGGAGTGACTAACCTGGACCCTCAGACACAGTATTTGAACATGGAGGGAGAGCTGTAAACTCCAAGGTTACCCCCCTTCCTCTCCACTATATTACCTTCCTGTCAGGTACATAGGTGCACGATCCTTTGTCTCCCCCAGTGATGCTCCCCCGCCCCCCCCATTTTGCACTAGTTAATTTCAGGCAATCTTGGGGCGGGGCATGAAGAATCTGAGTATTTTGACCAGAGTAATTCTGGAATGAAATGCTAGAGAACACAGGTGAGAAGTATAGAAGCAGGAACGAGGCAGCAATATTTGCCAAATCCCTGCATGGGTCCTGTACTGGGAATCAGTCTACACCAGCAAGAGGGTGAGAAGAGTGGAAAAGAAGCATAAGACAACCTGGCGAGCAGAGATCCAGAAGGAAATCAATGAGGCCAAAGCTCATGTAAGATTCAGACAGCCGGAGAGCAAGTGCAGCATCCCCAAAGTGTGACAAGTGTGACTAGTGGGGATTCTTGTTCAGGTATAGATTAGTTAGACTAAATAGACTCTAAGGCAGCTAGGTTATGCAGTGATTAGAGCACCAAGCCCGGAATCTGGAAGATCTAAATTAAAATCTGACCTCAGACACTTACTAGCTGTGTAACCCTGGGCAAGTCATTTGACTCTGATTGCCTCAGTTTCCTCATCTGTAAAATGAGTTGGAGAAGGAAATGGCAAACCACTCCAGGAGCTTTGCCAAGAAAACCCCAAATGAGGTCACAAAGACTTGGACAAGATTGAAATGACTGAACAACAATAAAAATAGCCTTGGAGAGCCCTTCCAACTCAGAAATTCTCTGATTCTGGGAGTAAAAATAGGGAAGTCGGAAAATAGAGGGCACATTTGTGGAACAGTGAGTAGTTCAGTCCTCCTGAAGCATGCAAATTAGTCTAGAAATGAGTCAATCATGGCACCAGATCATGGAAGGTCCTGGAATTATGGAACAAGGGGTTTAAACTTGGGACGACATACTGAGCTATTTTAAGGGTTTTGAACAAAGGAGCTACGTGGATCAGATCTGTGCATAATTTAGATTAATCTAGCAGGAGTGTTTTAGACAAGCCAGGGAAGGCAAAGTCTGTAGCCAAAGAGAACTGGAAAGACGATGCCTTTGCTGCTGCTGAGTTGTTTCAGTCATGTCCGACTCTTCATGACCATATTTGGAGTTTTCTTGGTAAAGATACTAGCTGATTTGCCATTTCCTTCTTCACTTATTTTACAGATGAGGAAACTGAGGCAATCAGAGCCAAATGACTTGCCCAGGGTCACAGAGTTAAGAATTATCTGAGGCCAAATCTGAACTCATGGCTTCCTGACTCCAGGCTTGGTCGTCTACCTACTGCACCACCTAGCTGCCCAAGATCATGTCTAGCTGGCAGAATCACCAGGGCCTGGCAGGTGATGGTATGGAGATGAGGAAAGAATCACAGATCACACTATGACAGAGATAGGTGGTTTCTACTTAAAAAAAAATTACAAATGTTTGCTATCTCTTCCATGGCACTGGCTAAAATATACTTTGTACTCTTGTCTGGGAATTTAACTGCAATTTATAACATTGTTTCTATTTTTTAAACAAAGTGATGTCAAGGAGTCAAGAAACTGACTTACAATTGGTACAGGAGAAAGAAAGATGAATTTGGGAATCCTTGAGTTAAAATCCTGGCTCAATTATGTCGCACCAATGTGAACTTGGGCAAGTTCTTTAACTTTCTTCCTCAGTTCCCTCATCTGTAAAATTAAAATGGTTGGCTTGGATGACCTCTAAGGTCCCTCCCAACTTTACATGTATGAGCTTATAAACGTTTTTCAAAATCAAAATTCACTTTAATTTTATAATTTCCTATACAGAGGCTGAAAATTAATTTAGAGGTCATCTAGACCAATCTCTTCATTTCACAGATGAGGAACCTGAGGACAAGAAAAATGAAGTGACTTGTCCAAGGTCACACAGGTAGTTAAAAGAACAGAATTTGGATACACTGTTAATTTGAGAGTTTCACTGCCAGGAGGTCAATCATCAGGGGAGGATGATTCTGGGAACAATGAGGGAGGTACAACAATGTACAAAACTGTTGCTAGGGTCAAGAAGAGTTTGGTTTTGATTTGCATGAGGGAAGCGAATGCCTACCCAGAAGCAAACATAGAATCCCGTAGACTATAAGCTACTTGAGGAAAGGAGCTACTTCAAATCTGTCTTTATACGCCAGGAGTCTTCTTATTAAACACTTATTATTACTAAAATGCTTAAAAATGAATGAATGAATGAATGACACCATGGCTCCTCCTAGTATTGAGTCCTTTAAAGTACTTTAGGTTAATGTCTTGCTTCTGGCCCCAATCTACCCACTGTAATTACCGAGTAAGACAACTTTCAAAAGACGATTGGAAATTAAAATTAAAACCGTCCTAAAAGGGGAAAAACCACCGTCAATCTGACATGATTTGACTTAAAACAAATGAACTGCACAAAAGCTCTCCCCATGGGAGAGCAGCCAGTCCTGTTCCCCGACTGCTCCCCCACGTATCTCTGGGCAGCCCGTACATTCCCAACTCCTACTGCCAAGTTAAAATGAAAACGTTCTTAGTCTAAAAATGATTGAGGTGGTTTTCTCTAATCAAATTAAAGCAGCCAAATGTTCCTTTCAAAGGTAACTGTCTACTCTGCAGCTGTATGCAAACTACCACATCAAATAGGAAGGGAAAAAAATAGCGACAGAATTGTGTCCTTTCAGTAAAGGGGGGGGCTGCCTCCAGAGATGAGGGGCAAACAAAAGCGTCCGCACAGCTAAGAACGACATTCAGAGAAAACGTCGAGAAATATGCTGACTTCACAAATTGTGAACAATGAACTGAAACGTCCGGGATATAATTAGTTGGTTTTTTTTGAGGGGGGGGGTAGGGGAATGTGCCGGGGGGGGGGGGGGGGTAGGGAATTCCCCCTAAAAGTGCTAAACAGCAATAGATACCTTGAGTCATTTACACCTCACAACCAAAAGCCTCAGTAAGACACATGAAAAGAGTGGCTAATGCCTCACCGAAAATGAGAAAAATCATGGAGATCTTGCTTTATTCACTTCCTGTCTCTGTCAAAACACTTAAGACACATCACCCTGAGCAATCTTGAATATCCAATGACATTCAATTAAACTTGTAACGATCATTTGCATGCAGAATTTGTTCTTTCAAATCATCAGACGCTTGGGAAATTCCTGCAAAGAATTAATACAAAGTAGGCCCATTTTTCAGTTTGTTTCACTTTTTAAAAGAATTAATTGCTTAAAATTAAATTTAATGGAAAAACTACTTTGCATCAGAGGGCAATACCCACCCCCCCCCAAAAAAAAACCATGAAGCTGTCTGCATCCCATGCCTGACACATGAATGTTTTAATATGAGGAATATTAAAACTGCAGCAAAATTCTATACATTTAGGTAAATAGGTAATGGCAAGGTTAGGCCTCAATTTAATCGAAGGAAGGGAGAGGGAGAGAGAGAGAGAGAGAGAGAGAGAGAGAGAGAGAGGGAGGGAGGGAGGGAGGGAGAGAGAGAGAGAGAGAGAGAGGAGGCTACATTGCTTTTGGGAAATTCCAAGTCCTTTTAAGCATCCCAAGCTGCTCCCTGGCTCAAAGACTCATCTCCTCAACTTAAGCGTTCTCCCAGAAATGCTCTGGGATTGCAAATCTTGGAACACCACATTCTCCAAGGAATTCAAGCTGTGGCTGACCCACAGGGCAATGGAGAGATACATGGTGGGAGCGAATGGGCTGCGGCCTATTTCCAGATGACCTACATTTAAGAAGAGACATAAGGAAATGTGTGTTAGGGAACAGGAATGAGCTGGCCATGTGGCAGAAGCAAAGGCCAAGAGTTGGACAACAGGAGCACTCTACTGCAGATATAAAATAGATCAATGGATAAGGAGGCCCGGATGAGTGGCAGTTGGTCCCAGTAGATGAGATCAGAGAAACCTGGACATAACTGAAGAATATATAAGATGCAGATGAAGGAATGAAATACAAGTTCCTTATCCATTATGCATTTATAGCAGGCTAGCTAGGGGAGAAGCAGTAGAGGGGCATGCATCCAATACCACCCCTGCCTCCGGTCCAAAATGGAATCACCCTAATGGTTAGGTTGCCTGTTGAAAACTCAGATTCTCATAACTTAGTATGTAAATATCCAAATCTGAGTTTCTGAGCTTACTTACTCTGGACCTTTATTTAAGTAATTAATAATTTATTATTATTAATAACAAATATTTATATAATGCTTGCAAAGTACTTTGCAAATTTTATCTCCTTTTATCCTAACAACAACCCTGGGAAGTAGGCAGAAAAGCCCAGCTGTCTATAATACACACACACACACACACACACACACACACACA